>QJPP01005427.1:0-70746 GCA_003996215.1 Jaltomata sinuosa | reverse complement strand
GCGTCATTCCTCGGATGAGTAGTGTCACTCGGCAATGTCCCTGTCTTCCTTTGGTTCAGAGATGCCGAGATTTGCCCCACTTGCTGCTCTAGTTGCTTGATTGCGGTTGAGTGTGACTCCACTACCTGACTCAATGTTGATAACTCATTACGCATTGCCTTTACCCCAGAGTCAGTCGATTCCACCTTAAGCAACATCTTTGCCATCATGTTCTCAAGTTTGGACGTCTCAGCCTCGCTGCCAGTTTTATCCCGATTCCCAGGTGGTATATACAACCCACCTCTATCGGTGTTGTTCCTCCAGTTTCCTTGGTCGCGATCTTTGTAGCCACTTTTCTCATAGTGGTTGTCTCGCTAATAACTCCGACCTTGGTTTCCCTGGCCATTGGCCTGGAAACCCCCCAAGTAATTTGCCTCCTCAGTCTCTGTACCTTGGGAACCCACAACTTGTACCTTCTCTATACCTCCTGAGAACAAGTGCTTGGTCAGTAGGTCCAACTGTTTTTTCAGATGCGCCATGTCTTGGTCGCGCTCCTCCTCTTTCCTACGCTGCTCTGCTGACATACCAATGGTATAGGTGCTAGCTGCAACCTCTGAATCTCGTGTATGCCAGGCCCTGTTGGTTCTGGTAAGCCTGTCCAAAGTAGTTGTGGCCTCAACAAAGGTGAGACCCATGAATGCACCACCTGCTGCGTTGTCTAACGTCGGCTTGGTAGCCGAATTCAGTGCTCGGTAGAACGTTTGCATCAAGAAGTTATCGGTCAACTGATGGTTCGGGCATTGGGTTATCTTCTTTTTGAATTGCAACCAAGTCTCGTGCAGTGCTTCGTGCGGTTGCTGCCTGAAGTTGCTAATCTCGTCCCTCAACTGTATCATCCGAGAGGGAGGAAAGAACCTTTCTAGGAAAGCTCCTCTCAACTCTCCCCACGTTGCGATAGAGTCGGGGGTCAGCTCGGTTAACCACAATGCTGCCTCATCAGACAGAGACAATGGAAACAACCGCAGCCTGATCGCTGTCTGACTCACGCCTGGCAGCTCAAATGATTTGCAGATCCCCACGAAGTTCATTAAGTGTTGGTTTGGATCATCACCAGCGGCACCACGGAATACACCTCTCAAATTCAGCAACTGAATCATCGTGCTAGTGATATTGAACTTTGCTCCGGGCGGTAGCGGTGGAACAAAAATGGCGCCCGTAGCGCCAGCTCCATCTAGATCGAGATCCTCATCATTCCGTGCGACATCATCCAGCAGACCACCAGCATTCAGATTTTGTTGGGCCTGCAGTTCTGCAGCGATCCTTGCTGCCTCGTTTTGTGCGGCCATATTCTGCCTTAATGTTCTCGCAAGCTCGGGGTCGTAAGGTACTGTTGATTTACCCGAGCTTCGGGTACTTGGCATGCACAAATCTGTACCCTATCAAAACAAAAACAAAAAATAAACGTAAAGCAGGAAATTATGACTAAGAGTCAAATAAACACACTAGACTTAATCAAAAACCGTATTCCCCGGCAACGGCGCCACTTTTTGATAACGCTCAAACTACACCTCAAATTAATGAAGCGTAAGCGATCGTTGTCAAGTAAGACCCAACAAAGTTGGGGTCGAATTCCCACACGAGAATATGGCGAGATAATGCCGTCTTTAGTGGAAGTACGTGAACTAAGACGTCATTGTTTTCGGTAATTACGGGGGGGGGGTTGTGTTACATCACGTGCACAAAAGCAACAATTATGTAAGAGAAATAATCAATAGGAGAGAATGAACTAGGGACGTGTTCACCATGGCTTTTGTAACAATGTCGATCCTAGGCTTAATCGGGTTCTTTCTATATGCGTGTCACGATGTGATTGCGTCAATGGTATCGTCTAAACGTCTCTCGACCAAATAAACAAATTTCCTTTTCTATTCTCTCGACCTCGAAAAGATGTGCTTTTTAGATTTCAATCCTAACATCAAGTAGAGTAATCCAGTTACGGCATTAATCTTTAAGACGAGAGTTGGTAGTCTCGAATCCTTGTCGTTAATCAAGTTTCCCGGTTTTAACTTCTTTACTCAAGCAAATTAAACCTAGGCATGTTCTAATGTTTGCAACCACTAGAAAACGTGACATAATGTATGATTAACAACGTGACAATACATATATCGAAACCCAACGCTACCCGGAATCTATATTGCTACGTTTGCCATGGCTCCCACAACCCTAGTTGCGGGAGTTTTAGTTACTCATGCTCGAAGAAGAAGAGAAGAAAGTCATGTTCATAAAATAATAAAGAAACGAGATCCTTACAATATATTGAGGACAATCTTCAAGTATCCAAGAACAAAAGAAACCAAGAACTCAAGAACGAATCAAGAACACGAATTCAAGAAGAGCAAACGTGTTTCTTGATCTCAAAAACAACTAAAAAACGTGTTTAAACTAATGGGTGAACTCCCCGTAAAATAAACCTATCCTAGGGTATTTATAGGAGTCAAAGAAACCAAATCCAAAACGGGCTAGGAATCCCCAAAACGCGGGCAGCCGTTGACGCGCCACTGCCTAAGCTTGACGGCCAGGCTTGACGGACCGTCAAGGCAGTGACGGACCGTCGCCTGGACCGTCACTGCTAGGCAGCACCACTGCCTTAAGTTGACGGTCACTGTGACGGACCGTCACATGTGTGACGGGCCGTCACTCAGGCCGTCACTCTTAGGCAGAATCCTCTTTTTCTCGTATTTCCTTCCGTTTTCGTGTTTGTTTCCATTTCCTACAAATACAACATAAAAACATCAAAAACAACAACGGTTGCTTGAAAACGTACGATTGTTCTTAGTAAAAAGGAGTCGAAAGTGACGTAAATTGCCGTCACATCAATCACAGACCGTAGTTTGAAACCACGGTCCGTCGTCGGAACCGTAGTCCCCATTTCTAGTAGACCCCCAATTCATGCCTCAAGAACCACGAGATAGACCATGGACAATAGTTTAGAACCATGGTATGTCCTGTCACTCGTGGTTTCCCTTAATCATAGGACCATCAGTCCAGGGCTCAGTAACCATGAGTCATACGATGAACCATCGTTCAGGACCATGGACTGTCCTGTGAACTCATGGAACCAGAACCTCAAAGACCCTTAGCCCTTATCCCAGAAAACACGAGTTAGGTTATGGACCGTAGTTCAGAACCACGGTTTGTCCTTTGACTCATGGAATCCTCAGACTAGACTAAAGTCCTAGTAACCATGAGTCACATAATAAATCATCGTTCAGGAGTATGGTCCATCCTTTAGAGTCGTGGTTCCCTTAAATTAGAGAACCCCAAAGACCCCTGGATTTGACCACGACTCAATTGATGGTACATCGTCCAGGACTACGGTCCATCAACTATGTCGTGATCCCTGAGTCGCGATTTTCAGCAGAATTCTTTTAAATTTTCTAGGGGTATTCTGGACCTTTCCTACCTCTATTAAGGCCTAATATACATCATTTTAAATCATCTAAGCCTAATAAATTAATCAAAAACTACCTAAAACCTCTTTTCTCCTAGAATCATCAGACTTAGAAAGAAAAGAAACAAAAAGGGCGATAGTTTTCTCTCAAGAACAAGCAGATGTCTTCTTCAAGTTCAGCCCTGAAATCCAAAGGATTTCTCTGTAGTTTTCTTCACCAGGTATGTGTGATTTCACTAGTGGGTTCATTTCACCCATTAGGTCCCTATAATTTATCATGTTCTTCAGCTCTCCATGAATTTGTTCAGACCAAGGTTTCCAAAATCTTAGGGATTTATTGTAATTCAAATTCTACTGCTTATATTGATATCAATTTCATGTTTCATGGAGAATTAGCATAGTCATATATGGAATTCAAAAACCCTAGCTTGTGTAAATATCAGTATTTCATAGATTATGCTTGCTAGGAAGATTAGTCAGACAATCGTGCTTCAGAATTTGAATGCCATATCTTTCAGTATTTGTATGTTTCATTCTCAGATTATATTAGTGTTTTGAGCTATCCAGTACTACCGTTGCATTTTTAACTTTATATTCAGTTAGGAGTAAACTTAGCACCTAACGGACGAGGGGATGAAGTCTCACCCACCAGTTCAGGTTGAGACCTTTAGTAACAATCCTTGAGTCCTAGAAGTATGGTGCCACCGTAGGTTCTAAAGGGTTCACCCGTCAAATTAGGCTTGACTCCCTTATCCCTTGTGGATATCAGGTAGTAGATCCACGTTAGACTTTTTTGTACCCTTGGCAAGGTATGAACACCCTTTCATCCAGGGTTATAGGTTGGCCCCATGGTTGGCTCAGCTTGGGGTATGTCAGTTAATAGTATCTCCCGCAGTCAGATTCATGTTTTATTGACCATATATTCAGTGTTTACTTCGATATTTAGTTCAGCATGTTATGTCTTCATGATTAGTACTTGGTCATTGCATCCAGTTCAACTTTCAGTTATATTCCACTATATCTATTTCTATGTTCAGTTCTATATTGTCCAGTTTAGTTCAGATCCTGCATGCTCAGTATATTAAGAGTATTAATTCATATATCTGTGCTACATCATTGTATGATATAGGTTCATGCACTTATCACTCCAGACCGCACTTAGCTTGACTCCCAGTCCATACTCAGCAGCTTCAGTAGTGAGTCCTCATATTTTGAGGACGATAGACATGCTTTACTTTCAGTATTTACTTTTTAGTTTCAATCTTGTTAGAGTTAGCTGGGGGCATGTCCTAGTAGCTCATATCAGTTAGAGGCTTTCAGATATATACTAGAATAAGCTTGAGTTATTAGTGTTGTTTTCAGAATCCATTACTCTTTTATATATTTTATATACTCAGACATTTTGGGTTTTTCCCCACTTCAGATATTAAATTATTTTTAGCTTCTGCACAGTGCATATTTTAATTAAAATTTGTATAGATATGTCATGCCATTGGTTAGCTTGGGCTCACTTGTGACACTAAGCACTGTGTTGCATCAAGGAGGTAGCCTCAGGGCATGATAATTCTTTTATGAACCGGGGTCGCATATTATTGGCATAGATGATGTCTTAGGGATCCTTGTTTGGTCCGGCTTATGTGAAACGGATATGTGTTTATTATCAATGAGAATCGCCAATGTCGCTTAGACTTGTTACGTGCGGTTGATAAGCTAAGGAAGAGACTTGGGGTCTGGTTATAATGTTGGCTGTGGTTACTTGTTGAGTATGGCCCTGGGGGTCATTGGGACAGTTTGTACTACTAAGTGTCTGTACGACAAGTGCGGTCTACATCACTAAGTAGTGGGTTTTACTCCAGGTTGTTGAGTCATAGTGGTTGACTTGGATAAGGAAATGATAGTCCGGGCATAGACATAAATATTGGCAATGGTTAAGGTGACAAGTGTTACTTGGAAAGTCTAGTTGACTAGTGTGACTTAGGAAGTCTAGGTGACAAGTGTGACTTGGGAAGTCTAGGTGACAAGTGTGACTTAAGAAATCTAGATGATAAGTGTGACTTGGAAAGTCTAGGTGTCAAGGTGACTTGGGAAGTCTAGGGGATAGGCCGTCTTGGGTTGACATTGGGTTTTGGTAATGTGAATTTTTAAGGGTTGAGTATTGTAATTAATTGTGCATTCCCTTGATTTCTTATATAATGGAATGCGTTGATTTGGGTTAACTGATGATGCCTACCAGTACGTGTGTTTGTACTGATTCGACTCTTGCTATACCTTTTTGGGTATTGTCTGGTTACAGGGTTGGTGATGTTTCACAGGTACATGGTGATGGGAATCTTCAGAAGGTCCTACTTCTTGCGTCTATGGTGGGAGTTGTGTCTTCTTTTATTTTAGTATCACTCTTGTAGTAGCTCTTGTACCGGCTTAAACTAGGTCCTAGGGAGGGCTGTTTTCAAATTGTAATGGTTTATTTTTTAAATATTGTAAAGGATGTTTCTTGTATTTCAAAAAGCTTTATTTCATGGTTTTACTTCTTTTTATGCATTTCCTATTGGTTCAGGTGATAAGAGTTCTTCTATCTAGGTGGAATAGAGTAGGTGCCCACACGGCTCGGTAGTTGGGTCATGACAAATGGTATCAGAGCCCAGGTTACCGGTCTTCCAGTACAAGAGCAAAATGTCGAATGGAGTCTTAAAAATTTGTGTGTTAACATCCACATATAATCTTTGGGAAGATATGAAGCATTCTAGGAAACCTCTCTATTCATTCACTCCTTTCGTGCAGTTTGTTAATTGCTTGTATGTGTTGAGTCCAATTGGTATCTCTCAATTCCAATTGGTATCTCGACAAGGAAAAAGGATGTCATTTGACTTTGATTGAGATAACACAAGCAAGTTAAATTGGAAACGATCATCCATGAGTTAACAGTCATCCATGAAGCGTTAATAGGCTAACGGTCATCCATGAACGAATGAAGTGTAATGAAACTGATTTGATTGAGTGTTGGATCTTGAGACTTCTAATAATATGTATTGCATTATTTGAATGACTGCAATTATGTGGTGTGTAATTGCTTGAGTTACTTTAAAATTTGTGGTTTGTGAAGAGTCTTAACTTGGTTATGTGTTAATGATTGAAGGAATTCTCATTTTGTGATTCATGTGGAAAACAGTATGCTAAATGCTAGGCACGGTCTTATCATTGGTAAAAATGATATTTATACTTGTGGAAACTTAGGTTTCAAGTGGTCGGTATGTGAATAAGTACCAGGGAAAAACGACTATTATTGCTTAAAAACAGGAATTGTTATAAGACATAGATTATCGACTAATGGTTATCCATGGGACGAATAAAGAGTAAATTATGTGACTTGATTTTAGCCTGAAGTTGAATTGTTTGTGTGTTACAGTGCATGTATGACTTACTTGGTTGGTATGTGATTGGTTACCTTACTGTGAAATTTTGGGTCTAAAGGTCGTCATAATTTGAATTAGTATGATTTGGTTGTGTGGAGTTAAAAATTTAATATTACTTTTGGAAATGGACTCATCATTGGTTAAGATGGTGAGGGGAAAGGAGTTACGACTGTAGGAAATCTTCGATTTCAGGACAGTCGGGACTTGGTTGGGAACTATGGGAACAAGGAGGTTATTCGTGTATAATCGCGGGAATGTATTGTTGAGAAAAATTTTCTTCTGTGAATCTTTTATGATTGGTGATAATTGGATGCTAAGTTTTGAACTGTGCATTGCCAGACATGGTTATGGGGATTGTTTAAAACATGGCGGGATTAACGGGGTTAGACAAAATCGAGAAAGGGGATGAGTACACTTTGCTGAAAATTTTGAAATTCTAGACTAATACTGTCGGGACCACCATAGAGGAATTGCACTACTACGACGATCCCGCTATAAGGGGATTTTCTATCGCCACAGCGGTACCGCTATAGCAGAGTTACAACCGTTGTAGAGGAAGGGCGCGGGGAAGAATGCCTGCCCTATTTTCCCCTATTTTCATTTCATTCTCGGGGCTTTATAATGCAATGATTAAGTTATAAATTTCTTTGTAAAATAGGGAGATCAGCAATAGAACTTACATAGTGTACATATAAGGGAAATAATGTCTGAAACTCACATCCATGCGCGATAAAAGAAAGGGGTGGATATGGTAGCCCTGGTATTTGGTAAAATTATGATTGTCCATTGGTGGAAATAGTTACCCATGTAGAATTTGGAAAAATAACATGTAATTGACTGAGTAGTGTGGGACACTGCTCATAGGCTTATGTTATGAGGGTGAGTAGTGGCTGGTTTATTATTGATGATCCTTAGTGGTAGGGTTAGTTGAGTGGTGAGGGGTGTGCTCGCTATAACATTGGTTAGAGTGTAAGTGCCCGGGTACAATTCCCCCATAAAATGAGAGTTGACAAAAACCTCAAGCTAGGATGAGTTCCAAAGGAATTTTCACTGTTGGGTGGTTTAGAGATATGTGTTGTCTCGGGGCATAGTGTTGATAGAATTAAGGTGATACTATGATATGTGAGGGTCATAGTACCCCGTAGGAAGTTTTCAAAATAGAGTTCGAGTTAGTAGAACTCTGGGTACAGCGGGAAAGAGGTCGCCATGGTGGGATCTAGTCCCCTTGGCATGGAAATTGTTTTTGTTCGTTAGTTGAGTTTCTTTTGCTCTGGTGTTTTTATGAGGCTCCAAATTTCTTAGGCACATGGAGAGAGGTAATTTAGTTAGCCTGGTGCAGCTCGAAGGAAGGAATTCCTTGATAGAGCGAGAGTGAATTAAATTTTGATTGAATCGGGTAAACTAAGGATTTAGAAGTTTCGGTGGTTTACGTAAGGTTATATTTACACTATCATGATAGAGCATTAAGGTTTGGGGGCCGGGCGCCTTCTTCTCTTTCCGCCTTAGAGATTGTTCAGGGACGAATGATGGGTAAATTGGTATTTGTTGCAATGACCTGTTAATCATTATTAAAAGGCACCTTGTATCGGGTGGGTTATTCGTGCGAAGAAACGGGTTAAAAAACTTCTGGGTTGAGGAGTTGAAAATTATGGGCTAGGCTAGTCTCGACTAATTTTGGAGCGAGGTATGGTCTAGGGCAATCCGGGTAAGGATTGTGTAACTTTTCCTATTTTGAGCTAGTTTTCCATTTAGCTAAGATATAAAGGAGTCCAAGGGACTTTTCAGAATCGAATTCGGGTAAGTAGAACTCCCGGTATCGAGGTTGACGTGATAGGGTTATTCTGGAACGTCAGAAAAATGAGTGATATAAAATGGACCAATTTGGAGGGCTTTACAACTTTCTATCCTGTATCAACTGCCATAGAGGTTGACACATCACTTTAGCGACCTCCACTATAGCAAATAAATTACCGCTATAGTGGAAGTAAACGTCGATCAGCACCGCTATAAAGGATGGTTTTGCTATGGCGGTACCAATATAGCGGAGCGTGGATCGCTATAGCGGAGCAACGAGATCCAAAAACTCAAAAATGGGTTTTATAATTTCATTCTCTCCCATTCAGCCCCAAAATAGATGAGGGTTACTCCAAGAACCCTCCTAGGCTGCTCCAAGGCTTGGGAGCCATGGGGAGGGGAGATTCCAGCTAAAAGGATGCAAAACCACGAATTCGGGCCTGTCAATCATTAGGGAACTCCTTCATAGAGCAAGAAATTTCATAGTGCATCTGCTTGGCATCCAGGTAGGCTAGGTTTTCTTTATTGAGTTATTTGACTCACTTCTTTTTCGTATCATTGTATAGATTGGAAAGCAGAATCCATGTTTAGGCCTTCCTGCATGGAGTCTGGAGGATAATTGTTGTGGTTGAATTGGTTAATCTAGAACTGTTTGAGTGGTGATAGTGTGTTGTAACATTTTGGGTTGTTATGATTAACTGGGTTTCATGATGATAAAATCTGAGGACTAGGGTATCGGGAAGGTTTGGGGAACCAGGAAACTTGGGTAATTAAATCACAGGTTAAAGAGGGGATTCTCTGAAATATTGTTATAAAGAAACTGGAATATCGTAAATGGTCGAATTACCAATGTTAGGAAGGTCTCTTCCCTAGTTATATTTCGATCCAAGGAGGGGGGCCAGGAATGGGTATATCTACTAGCATGTGTTAAGGGGTGAATTGGGCTTAGTCTTCAGATGGGATTTAAGGTTGAGTTTATGTACCTGAAATGGGGGTAGGTAATAGTTATTGATTTTCATATCCATTGTATGTTTGTGTGTTGTTACTTAAGTATTGTATGAGTTGCATGCTTAAGGAATAGTTATGAATGTCTAAATGCCCGGTAATCAGTCGTTTGAAATAAACTTGTTTTGTTTGCTTGTTGGTTTTAAAAGTATGTTGTTCATTGGTTGTGATTGATTGGACTTGATGTGAGATTCAGTTGGCTCAGGTACCACACCTGGTATGGGTATACTAGCGGTTGGCTTGGGTACCATGCCTGGTACGAGTATATATACTAACGGTTGGCTCGGGTACGATGCCTGGCATGGGTTATGTTATTTGCATTGTTGTCTCCTTTCGATGGTTTCATGAGTGGACCATATTGTATATTGTTGAAATGTGATTGTTGCATATGGCCCATGAGAGGCAGGGTAATCATATTTGTATATGAGGTTGGTCTTAGGATGGATCAGGCATCGCACGTTAACACTTAGGTGTTGGTCTAGGGATCCTTGATTGGTTCGGTTAATGAAAAAGGGTAAATGTCGTGTTTATTATTATTGTTGAATGATTGTTGAACCTGTTTCATATGGTTGATAAGATTAAAAGGAAGACTGAGAGTTTGGAATTATATTGTTACCAGTCTAATTGTTACTTATTATTCTTCACCTGTTAGGTTCCTGAGAGGGCCGGGAGTTATTATCATTTGGCGTACAGTTGGTCCTTGAAGGGCTGGGTTAGTGTCCTTAAGTGACAAGGTGGTTCTTTTGTGAACCGGGGTCACATATTATTGGCATAGATGATGTCCTAGGGATCCTTGTTTGGTCGGGGTTATGTAAAAAGGATATGTGTTTATTGTCACTGAGAATCATCAATGTCGGTTAGACCTGTTACATGCGGTTGATAAGCTAAGGAGGATACTTGGGGTCTGGTTATAATGTTGGATGTGGTTACTTGTCGAGTAGGGCCTTGGGGGTCATTGGGACAATTTGTACTAGTAAGTGTCGGTACTACGGGTGCGGTCTACGTCACTAAGTAGTGGGGTTTACTCCAGGTTATTGAGTCATAGTGGTTGACTTGGGTAAGGAAATGGTAGTCCGGTTAAGGTGTCAAGTGTGAATTGGGAAGTCTAGGTGACTAGTGTGACTTGGGAAGTCTAGGTGACTAGTGTGACTTGGGAAGTCTAGGTGACAAGTGTGACATGGGAAGTCTAGGTGACAAGTGTGACTTGGGAAGTCTAGGTGACAAGTGTGAATTGGGAAGTCTAGGTGAGAAGTGTGACTTGGGAAGTTTAGATGATAAGTATGACTTAGGAAAGTCTAGGTGTCAAGGTGACTTGGGGTGTCAAGGTGACTTGGGAAGTCTAGGTGTCAAGGTGACTTGGGGTGTCAAGGTGACTTGGGAAGTCTAGGGGATAGGCAGGCTTGGGTTGACATTGGGTTTTTGTAAGGTGAATGTTGAAGAATTGAGTATTATAATAAATTATGCATTCCTTTGATTTCTTATATGATGGTATAAGGGGATTCGTGTCGACCGATGATGCCTACCAGTACATGTGTTTGTACTGCTTCTACTCTTGCTATACCTTTTTGGGTATAGTCTGGTTGCAGGGTTGGTGATTTTTCATAGGTACACGATGATGAGAATCTCCAGCAGCTCCTACTTCTTGCTTCTATTGTAGGAGTTGTGTCTTATTTTATCTTAGTATCACTCTTGTAGTAACTCTTGTACTGGCTTAAACTATGTCCTAGTGAGGGCTGTTTTCAAATTGTAATGGTTTATTCTTTAAATATTGTAAAGGATGTTTCTTGTATTTGAAAAAAGTTTATTTCATGGTTTTACTTCTTTTTCGGCATTTTCTGTTGGTTCGGGTGGTAAGGGTTCTTCTATCTAGGTGGAATAGAGTAGGTGCCCGCACGGTCCGATAGTTGGGTCGTGACAAAAACACCATTTTCAGCTTAAAATGGGATTTTTGGAACATCTTAAAAGAATTTGATTTTCTTAAAGAAAAAATTACTATTTAGCCTTTGTTCAAGTCCGACATGCATATTTACTTATTAAGCACCGGTTCGAGTTCGGAAAAACTTATTTACTATTTAAGCCTCGGTTCGAAAGAATAATTTCTCGGGATAAACAAAATCTATTTGAATCTCATTAGTAATGGCACTGACAGTAGCTACTTTGTTTACATTTCTGGATACGTATGGCCATATTGTAGGTAGTTAGGACTTGGTCCAATTTGAGCACCTCTGCAGGATAGACCTCAACAGAAAACTGAAGAGTAACGACAACATGTGATTGTTACTTATTAAGCCCCGATTCAAGTACGGACATTTATATTTACTTATTAAACCCTCATTTGAGTCTAAACATGCATATTTACTATTTAAACCCCAGTTTGAGTCCAGACATGCATATTTACTTATTAAGTCTCGGTTTGAGTCTGAGCATATAGTATCATTGATTTATATTCAAAAGTCTATTTCGAGTCCAACATGCATTATCAATGCACTCATTTCATATGGCATATCGTGGCACTCTTCTACATTTATTTACTATTATGTTTGAATTGTAATTAGTATTGATTATTGATTGCATCCACCGAGCTTATGGGGGTCTGGTTGGGTTTAATTACTGTTGTGTGTACCTTTCAAGCTTATAGGGGTCCAATTAGGTTGTAGCTAGATTATTACTTTATGCTTTTCGAGTCATCTACTTTTACTTCCCTTCGTTATCAAGTGATGACTTATTATTCTCTTTCTGACTCCTTTTTCTTACCTTTAGAATTTATTCACTTATTGATATTCTTATATCTTATTTGAGATTACTCGCCTACGATGCCTACTGAGTACTGCATGTTTGTGTACTCATGATACACCTCCGCATCTTTTCTGATGCAGAACCTAGTACGAGTTATCGCCGCTGATGTCATCCTCATGCATAACTGCTGTTTGGAGATCCGGGGGTGAGCTCTTGGCGACCAGAGTTTATCCACCTCTCTTTATTTTTGGACTAGTCATTGTTTGCACTTTCAGAGACTGCTTTGTATATATTTGTATCTATCTAGTACTTAATATGTTGTAGTAGCTCTTGTACTGACTGATACTAAGTCTTGGGGGAGCCTTTTGTATGTCTTGTTCTTTTCCCTCTCAATATATTTATGCATGTTCTGCTTATTTTCCCATTGTTATCTTTTTCTCTTATTAGCCCATTACTTGTCCCTCCGGGATAAGGGTTTGGCTTACCAATAGGTGTGGTATAGTAGGTGTCATCACGACTTTAGTTTTCAGGTCATGATAGAGTGGTATCAGAGCCCAAGTTCACTAGTGTCGCTAGTACAAGGGAAAGTGTCTAGTAGAGTCCCGCGAATTGGTACGATGACTTTCGTATCCTATCTTCAGGAGGCTTTATGTCATTCTTAGGAAAATTTTGCATTTTGACTCCTTATCGTGCGTTCTATTCCTAACAGTTCCTAGAAATCTCATTTATTTCACTCTTTTGCAGAATGGTTAGGATGAGGGCTAAAACGGCCACAAGAGAGTCCCCTACACTAGCAGTTAGGGATCCAGCTCGGACCAGGTAGAGGTTGAACCTGAAGTTGAGGTCGGGCTGGAGCTGCAGCACCAGCTCGATGCCAGGCTAGAGAGCTACACCAAATCTAGTATTTGATGTGGAGCTTGAGGTTTCTCATGAATTAATGCCAGAGGATTTTCCACCTCAGCAGCCAGTAGGGTAAGGACAATCCTAGCCTCCACCCTGACTTGCAGCAATGCCGACACTTCATGCTGCTATTGTCCAGTTATTCAGTGTATTGTGAGGTATCAGTACCGGCTGTGATTATAAGCTAGGTTTAAATTTGAGAATCTTATGCTTCAACTTTAACGTGGCAAAAGTAGTTATCTGGCACATTATGGAGGAGGTCTCATCTAAGGAAGGCGTATGATAGGATAGCATTATTTTATTTAAAGGGAATAATGAACCCCTCCATTTGTAGCCAAACCTTTCTAAGTGAGCACAGTTGGAAGGTGATTCTTATGAGATATGGCAGTGGATTATCTATTAGATTATCCATAGTATATTTCATGATTTCTTCTCAAAATCTAAGTTGTCTATCATAACGACCCTCAAGGTCGTTTTCATGTCTTTCACCATTTTCCCTGGTTTGATGCTCCCCACAGCTTTGGTTGTGTATTTATGATTTGGAGGGATAGGTGGCTAGATTGTTGAGGCAATTAGATAAGGTTTGGGTGAGTTTTTTATTTTTTTAAGTTGAAAACTTAGAAAGTTTGACCAAACCCAATACTTGATGTTAGAGAGGTAGAATTCATGTTTTGGTTGAAATTCTATAGTATCTTTATGTTTGGGTTGCTGGTGCAATCTTCTTCATTTTGCAAAGGGTTGACCGCATTTGCGAAGAAGGACAATGTGACCCCTCATGATCGTGGCAATTGGTCATATTGGCAAAGAAGGATTGCTGGGTGGGGTTCTGTTTTGCCTTTGCATTAACATGATGGGCTCCACATTTGCAAAGGACTAGTAAGATTGCCTTCGCGATAATAGCCGCTGCTCCACTTTCTCAAAGAAGGAATTAGCTGGGAAAGATTTAAATTTCCAAATTTCGAACTTATGCTCATTTTCCATTTTTAGGAGTTTTAAAACTTGGATTAAGGCAATTTTTTAAGGTTTTTTGAAGATTCTTCGTGGGGGTAAGTTTCTAACTTTTATTTTGGTAATTTTTCAATGATTCTTTGTTAATTTCATCGATTAATTGCATGTTTGAAATTTATTTTTGGGACTTTCCCCCCGAAAACTAAGTGAGTGTAAAATGGTGATTTGAGCTCTGTTTTTCATGACATTTGATATTTTAGTTTCTTATCTTATGGGTAAAGTGATTTCTAAAGAATTTTCCTTTTTTGTCATCAGATTTCAAGGGTTAACTTTTTTACCCAAGTTTCACCAAAAGTTTATATCACAATATGGGTATTAATGGACTCGTATTCATGTTAGAACATGCTTATGATAGATTGGGTGAGTTTTGAGGCCATTCAGAAGGAGAAGGCTACTTTGTCACCGTTGGTGGCTTATAGTTCGACATCGAAGTAGGTTATGACTTACTCTTTTTCGTGAAGAAAGTTAAAACCTCTTATTGTAACTCTTTACAAGCCTTTATCTATTTACTCTAAATACCTAGTATTCATTCTCTTATTAGTCAATTCTAACTAATCACTTATCTTTACTTATATCACTTCAAAAGTTACTTTACCAAATTTCACATAATTTTGTTAATTTCTTGAGGGGAGCACAACTAAGGTTTTTGAATCTTATATATGCGTGCATGCGATGAGTAGGCACATATATAGTGAGACACACAAATTAAATAGTCTTAACTCTTTTTTCCCGTAAAAAAATGTCTTAAATCTTTGATATTTGAGAAGGTAGTTGTTTATTCTCATGCAAATTAGAATAGAGATAAACGAGAATTATATCTACAACTGTTCACTGAAATACATTAGTTGATTACATATATTATTAAATAATGAGTAGTTTATATTTCGAGCAGCATAATTTTAAATAGCAACATTCAAATGAGTTACCTCTAATTCGTTATAAGAATCAAGTATTACACATTAACTTGTTGAATTTGATCGCACTTCTTACGGTTATTTCCTAAAGAATTATCAATACATTTATGAATTAGTTGTTTTTTAATAAAATTTAATCAAAATAAAAAAGAACAACAATAACTATTAAACTACATTCTAATATATAAAAAATATATCTTTTGATATCAAACCAACAATAATTAGGCAAGTACAATACCAAAAGAAAAATCACAAAGTTTGCCTATATTCTTTTTGTATTAACATATTATTAAATTTGAATAGAACTCAATTCCTCGTTGTACAATATTAGTGTATCATCATCGATCATTTTTAAATTGTATCAAATGTGTTTGATAAAGAGATTTCACGAATCCTAACATATTTTCCTAAGTAGAAGGAGAAAAATAATAAAGACTAAAGAAAAAAAGGTGTAATAAAAGTAAACAATTGAACACACTCACAAAATTAAGAAAGTTAAAACCTCTAATCCGAACTTCTTACAAGCTTCTATCTACTTACTATAAATAAATACTAATTTTTGTTCTCTTATTTAACATTCAGTTCTAATTAAATATTTTTCTATTGGTTAAAACGAGTTAGATTTAAATTTTCCATATCTATTAATATATGATTTAGTTTCTTCTCATTTTAGAAGAAGATATATAAATTACAACGAAAATTCCTTTTTTCTAATTTTAGAACACCATTAAATGCTTTTAAATTTTTTATATTAATCCTTTGATAGAAATGGTTTCTACTAATTTTATTTGTATTTTTTAATTTCAGTTGTTATGTTATGCTAGCATTTAAATCAAATTCAACACTAAAACTTTCAAAGAGATCTTAATTTAATTTATGTGATGATTGCCTTTGTTTGCTTCAAGTAAAAATTGAATGTTAGGGAAAGGAGGGTACTGTAGACAATGTATTTAAAATGCAATCCTTTTTTTTCTCCTTTTCAGACTCTCCTTTTCTTCGTTAATTTTTTTGTCTAAACTCTTTCATCTGAACATATAGTATAAGGGGAGTAAAGTACATATACCTAGTACAGTTCCATAAAAAAAAACATTGATATTTATCTTAAAATTGGGACTAAATCAGTTTTAATGATAGTTTATAACAACATTTAGAAAAACCTAGTTCCTCCTATATATATAATAGGTGATGTTTTACCAAAGTCTTTCATTCTCATCTCAACCCACTGCGGCAAGGATGAAAGGAGTTCACAACAATGAAGAAGAGGATGACGATGATGATAATGATGGATTTTGTTTCCAACAATAATCCTCTTCATGAATTCTTCAGAATTGAATCAATGAGAAACAAAGTTTGTAAGTTTTTCTATTCACTTTCTTTCCTTATTTGATGATGTAATAGTCATTTATGCCTTGATTCTTGAATGAACAATCTCTTGCAAATATTCTAATTCTTTTCTTCATTTTCTTTTCTTTGTTTGATGTTCCATTCATTAATTATGACCTGGTACCTAATCCTTTATAAAATTCACATATAAAAAATATTTATAAACACTCTGATAAATATTTTAATTGTAATATCAGATGAAATATAAGTTAATTTGATTTTAAAGTGAAACTAAATATTTGAAAATAGATTCTATTTTTAGATCCAAAATCTTTCTTGTCAATTCAACATTAAGTGAAGGAGATGAAATCTAGTTACCCCAATCTTACTGTAAAGAGTGATTCATAAACCTCACTAATTTTAAGTACTACTATTTTTGGTAAAAGATTTATTTTTTAAACCATCCCTATCTTAAGCAATTGCAAATTCAAACAACTATAATTGAATTATTAGAAACTTGTTGAAAATACTTGTGCTTTAATATTTCCTTTCTCACAAAATACTGGTGCAAGTTTTGAACAATATTACTCGTCAATAAATGCTTAGGTAAATAGGTCTAAAATTATACATTCATTAGTGAAGGCGAAGGTGAAAAAGAAGAGAAAGAGAAGGAAAGGGAGAAGGAGGAGGAGAGGGTGAAGGAGAAGGAGCATGAAGAGGAGAAGGAGAAGGATAAGGAGAAGAATAAGAAGAAGGAGCAGGAGAAGGAGAAGGATCATGAGTAGGAGGAGGAGCAGGAAATGGATAATGGTCATCTGGAGGAGGAGAAGGAGAAGCAGAACGAACATGAGGAGGAGGAGGAGAAGGAGAAGTAGAAGAAGGAGGAGGAGAAGGAGAAGGAAAAGGAGAAGGAGAAGGAGAAGGAGAAGGAGGAGAATCAGTAGGAGGAGGAGGAGGAGGAGGAGAAAGAGAAAGAGAAGAAGAAAATATAAGTTCAAAACTTTCAGGTATATATTCTATTAAGCTCTATATTGATTCCTATTTAATTAGTTTATCATAGTTTGTGTTATATATATTTATTTGAATATTTTTTCTTTTATTAGCTTGCATAGAAAGGAGAAAAAGAGTGCTAAGTTTATCTTAGTGGAAATTGTGTTTCCGTTACTTCATTTCTATAAAAATGTGTGAGAATATTAATCACATAATTGTTCTTTCTAATTTTATGAAATACATGTAGGCAATAACTTGGATAAGTAAATGGATAGAAGATGTTTGCAATAACAGATGCCACAAAAATACTAAATCATATCTTCTTGGAGAATACATTCTTTTGATTTTTTTTTGTATTGTGGAGATTGTGCTTTTTTTGATAGATAAAAGAGAATAAATTGTAGTTACTACAATTTTAATATGTTGTTCTAATGTATTAAGCTATTTTATATTAGTTTTCAATATTTTTCACAAAGTACATTAATTTTTCCACGTGCTAGAAAAGAAAAGTATATTCCTTTAGAAATATTTATATGGGCACAAAGAGAAAAGAGAAGGAAAAATTGCATAAGATGAATATGGGCTAGCAATGGTATCAGGTACCAGCCATGTCTAGGGTTTAGGCTCAGAGCATGATATTTGTAGTCAAATCATTGGACCTTTCATCCAACAAGCTTTCAGAAGAGATACCAAAACAACTTGTTTCTCTTACTATATTGATCGGGTCCGTCGTTATGGATAGACCTTTCATGCCAAAGTTTGGGTTAGAAAACTTCAAGGTTTGGGAGTTAAAAATTTTGGGCTAGGCTAGTCTTAGACATTTTCTTATCGAGTTATGGTCTAGGGAAACTCAGATGAGGATTGGGTAATCTATCTTGTATTGGGCTAGTTTTTCTGTTAGCTAAGACATTAAGGAGTCCGGAGGACTTTTTGAAAATGAATTCAGGTAAGTAGAACTCTCGGTATCAAGGTTGACGTGAAGGGGTTATCCTGAAATGTCAAGATTTAAGGTGTGTTGTAAAATTGGCACTTTTGTGGGATTCTTTGAGGTTCTATCCCATGTCAACCGCTATAGCATGTGACACAGCACTGCCATGGCCTCCGTTATAGCAGAGAAATTACTGCTCTAATGAAAGTCAACGACGGTAAGCACCGCCATAGTGGTGAGTTCTGCTACAGCAGTGCCGCTATTGCAGCGTATGGACTGCAATAGTGGACTGAGTCGGGTTTTATGCTGAAACTTCCCCAAAAATGTTCAGAAACTTTCAAGAACATTTTGGGGAAGGGCAGAGACGAAGGGAGGCAAATATCAGTGAATTCCCACAAAACTCCGTCGAAAAGGTAAGGTTTTTGCTCCCCTCTTCATTATTTCAATTCCCGAACCTTAGAAACTAAAATCTATGGGTTTGGGGGAAGGGTTGGGTTAAACTAAGAATATAGAATCCGGGGAAAAAGGGGATTCTAGGATGTTGAGTTCTTGGTTTGTGTTGTTTATGGGTTTTTCATGCCTTAATCACCCTTATTCGCTAAATGTAACTGTGAAAATGGTAGCTTAGAATGAATTAGTGGTGGGAAAGTCTGGGAATGGGTGGAATGACTATAGTTTTGGCCTGGATTGGGATTATGTATAATCCGGGTATTTTAGGCTATTGGACCGATTTTAGCATGTTTTATAATTATTTTTAGACCAATAGCAAGCACAAGCTTTAGGAAACGGGAATGCTCCGGTCTAGTAAGTTTCCCAAAAGCAATTCAAGGTAGGTAATAATTAATATTTTCCAAATACAATGTACATACATTTAACTATAACTTAGTATTGTACGTGTTTTCGTGCTTAGAAAAAGAAGATTAAATATCCAAGTGTTTGAGATGTCAATTATGTGAAATGAACTTGATTATTGCTTGTTGGTTTACACGTTTTTTCTGTTAATTTTGGTGTTGAATATTGGTTTTGTGGGATATTAACGGTTGGCTCGGGTACCATGCCTAGTATGTGATAATAATAGTTGGCTCAGGTACCATGCCTGGTACAAATTATATATATATATATATATTGGTTGACTCGGGTACCATGCTTGGTATGGATTTAATTTTGCATTATTGATTGTATTGTCGATGGTTCCATAAGTAGACCGAGTTGATTGCTGAATTTGTGATTTTATCATGTTGGTCCTTGAGAGGCTGGGTTGTTACACTTAAATGTGGGATTGGTCCTGGGGTGGACTAACATTGCATATTAACACTAGGTGTTGGTCTAGAGATCTATAGTTGGTCTGGGAATAAGATAAGGGTAATGTCTTATTTATTGTTCATGGTTAAATGATTGTTGAACGATTTTTTATGTGGTTGATAAGTTAGAAGGTAGGATGAGAGCCTGGAATCATGTTGTTGGTTGTTACTACATGTTTGCACTAGTTTACTCAGTTTTGGTTTATTGTATTTATATTGTTTGTTGGAGCTGACCGATGATCCTACCAGTACACAGTGGTTGTGTACTGATTCTACACTTGTTTTATTTCTATGAATACATGACATCTTAAGATGGCTCCTGACCTCAGCTCTAGTTTCGACGATTCTAGATTCCAAGGGTGAGCTCTTTCTTCCGGGCTACCATGGTCTCTCTAGTATATTCTCTAGTCCATTGTTCGGACTTAGACTCCTTCGTTTTTGGGGTTACATCCCCATATTCTAGACATTTGGTAGATGTTTTAGTACGGTGACTTTCAGATTCTAGAGGTTGTTTTCTGCAGGATCTTATTCAGTATTATTTTTTAATATATATGTTAGTCTATTTTAATGCAAACTAGTTTTGAGCTATTAGAATTTCTAAGTGTTGGGTCAATATTTGTTCACTCATCCGGAGGCTTCGGGTAGGTGCCACTCATAGCGGGTTGGGTCATAACAAAAATTGTATCAGAGCCCTAGGTTCGTTGATTTTGTCATACCAAAATGGGTCTAGTAGAATCTTGCGGAATAGTACGGAGAGTCTATACTGTTATTCGAGAGGCTATAAGACTTTAGGAAACTATCACCTCTTTCTTCCTTCATGCTATAACTCGATTCCAATTTGTATCTGGTGATACAAATTAGTATCTAACTCCTTTCACTCTTTTGTCTGCAGATGGTTAACATGAGAAATAGCGGAGCGAGAGTTACGGTCCCATCATTGGGCCCAACTGTCAAAGGGAGAGGAAGTGGCAAGGGCAGGGGTAGAGGTTGAGGCAGAGGAAAGGCAACACCTGCTGGGGGTGAGGCTCAGGCATCTGCTGGACCAAGAGAGGAGACCCCTCCCCCACCCCAGGATCAGGTTGAGAAGGAAGTTGAGGTTGTTGTTGAGGAAGGTATGGAACAGGAGGAGGTGGCACCGGCTAGAGATGCAGGCCTTCCCCCTATAACGCCTAAGGCATTTCAGCTGGTGTGGACTTTTCTGAGTGGACTAGTTAGTGTTGGAGACACCCCCATGGGTACTGCAAATCAGGTTTTGGGCACCCAACCAGTGGCTACAATGGCTACTAAGATGGATGCGGCATTGATTACTGATGACTTATTCCGTCTGATGCTAGGTCCGGTTATGACTGGGAATGAGCATGAGATGCTGACTAAGTTTTTGAAACTAAAACCTCGTACGTTTTAGGGTACTGAGAAGGAGGATGCTTATGAGTTTATCCTTGATTTTTATGAAAGGCTGCATAAGCTGGGCATTGTGCAATAGCATGGGGTAGATTTTGTCACTTTCTAGATTTAGGGTGATACCAAGTAGTGGTGGAGGTCTCATGTGGAATGTCGACCATCAGCTTTGCCTCCGCTGACTTGGCCATAGTTTCATGCTCTTTTCTTAGAGAAGTATGTGCCTCGCACTTTAAGGGACCGTAAAAAGGATGAGTTTATATCACTTCAGCAGGGTAATATATCGGTCTCAGCCTATGAGGCCAAATTCCATGCATTGTCTCGTTTAGCTACTCAGCTTCTAGGTACAGAAAAGGATAGGATACATCTGTTTATGAAAGGCTTGGATACTGAGTTGCAGGTGTTGTGCGTGCGTATGACTTCAGTGGGAAAGAGTTTCAATGAGGTAATGGAATATGTGAAGAAGCTAGAAGGGGTTAGAAAGGTTGGGCAAGCTAAGGTGTTAGCTAAGAAGTCCCGGAATGATAGAAATTTCAGTGGTTCATACTCCAGGTGTCACAGCCAACAAGTGTATTCTGCTCATCATATTCAGTCAGCTTTGCCAGCTTCTATAGGTGGTAGTTTGGAAGCCAGTCAGTGTTCAGCTCCTAGAGGCCAGGGGACTTCTTATACTTCTACTAGCAGGCCTACTCTTGACCGCAATTTCTTTTATTTTGGTGATCTGGGTCTTATCAAGAGGGAGTTCCCTCACATGTAGGCAAGTAATCAGACTCAACTGCAGTCTAAGGCTTTGGTTCCAGCAGCTAGAGATGGTTATGTTAGGGGTCGTCCATAGGGTGGGCGAGGAAACTTTCAGGGAGGCTGGGAGACAGAGGGAATGGTGGCGCGGACAAGGGTGTGGCGCATCCAGCCTGGGAAATTGCTCGAATTGACGACTGGGCCCATTGTTGTGTTTTTCTAGGGAACACTGAGGCTGAGGTGTCAGAGGCAGTGATCACAGGTACAATTTTAGTCTGTGATAGAATGGCTTCTGTACTATTTAATCGAGGTTCTACTTACTCTTATGTGTCTGTGAATTTTGCTTGGTGTCTGTATTTGGTTTGTGATGTCCTTGATTCCCCTATATATGTTTCTACCCTAGTTGGAGAGTATTGTGATAGTAACCCATGTTTATCGTACTTGTTCAGTTGTGTTTGTGGGGCTGCAGACTTTGTAGATTTGGTTATTCTGGACATGTTGGATTTTGATGTTATTTTGGGGATGACCTGGATGTCTCAATGTCATGCTGTGTTGAACTGTAATACTAAGACTGTAACTCTACAGATTTCGAGTAAGGATAGACTAGAGTGGGAATGTTTGTTGATACGCTCAAATTATACCTCTTTTTAGAAGCATAAGCGATCGCTGTTCAAATATAGAACTCAACAAAGATTGGGGTCGATCCCACATGGAATATGGTAGGACTAGTGTTGATTAGTGTTTACTTGTGCTGTTAGCCATTTATTTCCCTCGAAGAGGGGTTTTAAGTGACAAATATTTATTGTAATTAAGTATCGAACAAGTAGCAAGTATCAGTTTCAAAAGTTGTTATCAATGAGAGAAGTGACTAGGGTAGTGTTCCCCATGAGATCATAACTTAGTAAGGCATTGTACTTAGTAAACTAGCTTGTTCCTTAGCATGCAGAATTGGTAAGGTGGGTTCACCTAAATAGTTAGTCCCTCAGATAGATGAATTTCACCACACGCCTTAGTTCGGCCGTGGGTGTATGATTTACTAATCCTTACCTTGGATCCCAGATTAGCTATTTCCGGAAAAGGTCAAGCTATTAGATGAGGGTTGGTAGCCTCAAATCTCCATTGTTGAACAACCCTTTTCCCATCCATTACCTCCTTGGTTTGGCAAGTAAGGATAAGGTGAGTTATAACATTGTACACTATTAAAAAGCAATCAAAATGAAGGGAAGAACAATACATGCATAAACACTGCCCTAGAATTACCAAGTACTTTGCCTACTTCATTAATCTATTATGGTTCCTACAACCCTAGTTGTGGATTTAGATATTCATGTTCATAAGTAAACAAACAAGAAGTGTTGGAACAATCATGAGTATATACTTACAAGAAGAAGTAAAGAAATTCGGAATCTTGAAGAAATCTCAAGAACACTTCAATAAAATCAAGAACAACCTTTGAATTCTCAAAACTATGAATTAATGTCTCAAAAACGAGTCACAATGTAGTAAACTTGGTAACAAAAACCGGAACTCTAATATAAAACCTAAGGGAATGTATTTATAGACAACAAAGACCAAATACTAAGAAGACTGGGAAATCTAGATGTGGCACCTCCAACGAGATGCCACATGGGCCTTCATGGATGCGACAGGCATCGTTGGTGCCCATCGGTATTCTTTCCATCTGAGCTCCAAATCTGCTGCCTCATTCTTATGGGTTGCTGCGATGATACATCGTGGCTGCGATGCCCGTCATTGTTGACCATTGGCTCTCCTTGGTCTCTCAACATTCTCACTGCCTTGTTTCCATGGGCGGCTGTGACGGGACATCGTAAGTGCGACGCCCGTCGTGATTGCCTATGCCCTTACTTAGATGCTTCACATTGGTCTTTGGCTGATATCGATGGGCCCTGCAATGTCCTGTCGTGTCTTTCACGGGGCATTGTGGCATCCCATCAGGCTTTATTGCCTTAGCTTCTCCTGCTGCCTCATTCAGATATTTTCTCCTACGGGGCGTGGTGGATCCCAACCCCTGGGGCATGCCTTTTCCCCAGAAAATTGCAACAGTTTGGTATTTTTATTCAATAATTTTACCTGTAAAAGCAACAAACGACATCTAATCTAACAAAACAAGCCTAAGAACACCCAAAAATCCTTAGTATTAAGCCTCGAAAGTGGAGTGAAATCCCGGCATATCAACACCCTCAACTTAGAATATTTGTTTGTCCTCAAGCAACAAACGAAAACAAAAACTAACACGACGCTTAAGTAAAAGAAACTAGAAACTAAAGCAGCAGCATAATTCATTTATCTCTTAAATCTCAGAATAGTATGCACTCCTTAACAACTCAAAAACCAGTGCATTTAGTCAAGTTATCAGAACAACACAAGATGGATCCATGAGTGACAACTTGATATTCATGAGTAAGCTGGCATACATAGACATATATTCCTACCAAGAAATCAACAATCACAGCCTACTCTAGTGCCCTCACAACAAATAAGTCCCGAAAACACAAAATCACAATCTAGCAACCAGGGACTGGGAACATGCTCACTCTCACAAAGAAGTTCAGGCTGTACATGCACAATACCGTAGGCTTGCCCTTATTTTCTATGCCTTGTCTTTCAAATAGTTCAATTAGGATCACTATAGGACTTTGTTAAGCTTGTAATGTAGGCTTAGGGACGGGAATGATATATTTGGGTGAATAGTGACTATGCCCTCCTTGAGACTACAATTACTTCTTTATTCTCCACTTTTTCGGACCTTACAGTTTTCCTCCCTTATTATCCTTTCTTTTATCAAACTTCGGGTGTGGCTTTTATTATATTTTTTTCTCTTATCTTTTCATTTCTTCTTTTCCATTGTAGCACACAAACTACACCCGCTAGTCTTCTTTTTAACACTAACCCGATTTTTTCATACCCAACACTTCCTACTCACACCTATAGTATCCACCCTTAACTTAGGATTTTATCCTGAGTTGAGGTGCACAATGTCTAATGAGGGACCAGGTACAAAATAGAGATTTATAGGAAATAGGGAAGGTGAACAGGCTAACAACAAAAAGGTTCAACTTTTAGGCTCAAATTTAGGGATCAAAGAGATTCAGTTTCATTTGGTAGGTCATTTGGCTAAAGTGGACTAATTCAACAACGACCTATGATCATGACCTACACAATACATTCTACCACCATAGAAGGACTAACTAGGCAAGTTCTAGATCGCACAGTACAACAAGAACAGATACTAAGCAGCTCACTTCACACATGGCACAAAGTTTAGACTACAGATTAGCTAACTACCTGTTAATGCTTTAGCTTAAGCTACTCATCTCAGTTATATACATGCTGTCATTTACAGATCCATCAAGTTCAGTTCTAACACTTTATTGCACAAAAATTTGGAGGGGTCTTTATTTTTTTACAAAATTTCTTCAAAAATCAGAACATGGCTGCATTTAGTTCCTAATTTTTTTCTACAAACACACATCCTATACTAAACATTCCGGTTTAACAGAAACTAAAAAGTGCTTAGGAAAAGAACACAGGCAAGAAAACCCCAAGGACACAAATATCATATAGATACCCTCATGGGTTGCCTCCCATGGAGCACTTGATTTAACGTTGCGGCACGACGCGAGTGTTTTGGCTCCTCAGACTTCACCAAAACACTCTATAAAAAACCAGATGACAACAACTGCCCCCACCCCATCTAAAAAGTGATGGATTATCCCTAATGCACTAAAAAATAACCAAATGAGGGATACAAGCCATACCTGTGGTGACTAAGCGCAGTCATCTGGTGTAGCTATAGTCGGTCCCACTGGATCAGTGCCCACATCATTCTCAACATTAGAGGCTGCCTCTGCAGTCCTTTCAACAATATCAGCAGCCCGAATTTAGGATTAGGAAGAGGGAGAAAGAGTGTTTTGACCGCAATTTGATTGAGGTCAAACACTTAAGGAACGCGGCGAAAAAGGGAAAGGTATTTTGAGTCGGGTTGGGTTGGAGTTTCAGAAACATTAAAAATTGCTGAACTTTTTTGACCAACCCAGACGACGAGCTATGCGATGCCCATGGGGCACGTGATGTACCATCGTGAAGGACTTACCTGGGTGGCTAAGTCTCGACTCCCTCGCCCATCGGGGTTACGACATTGCATTATACAGGGCGTGGGAATGAGCCAGTGGCTCCTTATGTGTTTGTTCTTGACTTCATGCTCAACTTCCACGCCCGTTAGAGCCAGATGGCCCATCATACAGGGCGTGGAAATAGGGAAGATACCAATTTTGTGAACACTTAGAAAAGTTTCAGTTGGATTCCCTAGTCCCATGGGCGTGGCACCTGCGATGGCCCATCACAGGGCCCGTGGACCCTTTTTCCTGCAATTTTGAAATATCTCATCTTGTCACTTCCTGGACATTCAACACACATTAGTTCATGGGTTTCCTCCCATGCAAATCCTGATTTAACATCGCGGCATGATGCAGTTTACTTGACTACTCAGACTTCATTAAGTTTCCTCATGGGTTGCCTCCCATGCAATGCCTGATTTAAATTCATGGCAAGACGCAAGTTGATTGATTACTCAAACTTCATCAAGCTCCTTAGGTGGGATGAATTCATCAAGGTTCTAGGATTTAACTGCTTTAAGCTCCACTGCGGTACCCAAGTATGCTTTGATACGCTGCCCATTAGCCTTGAACCTCTTGCCATCATGATTTTCAAGTTTGACGTCCCCATGAGGAAACACTTGTACCACTTTGAATGGTCCAATCCACTTGTACTTCAACTTGCAAGGAAACAAGCGAAGTCTGGAATTGAAAAGCAGGACCAAGTCACCCAGCTGGAAATTTCTCTTTTCTATCTTTTGGTCATGATATCAAGCAGAACTTATCTAACTCATTTAGTTGCCCAAGCTGCTGCAATGATGCTTCAGACCAGTCTAAGTTCAATTTCTTCAACACCTATATGGCCTTATCATCTAACTCAAAGGAAGATGGCATGCCTTTCCAAATATAAGCTAATATAGTGACATACCTATTGGCGTCTTGAATGTAGTCTGATATGCCCACAAAGCATCATCTACTTTCCGTGACCAATCCTTTCTGTTGGCATTGACAGTCTTGGATAGGATTGACTTTATCTCGCGGTTGGAGAATTCCACTTGCCTACTAGAGTGGGGATGATAGGGGGTTGTAACATTATGCTTCACTCCATATTTCTCTAGTAAAGAATGAAATAGCTTGTTGCAAAAATGAGAACCTCCATCACTAATGATTATCCTTGGAGTATTGAATTTGGAGAAGATGTTCCTTTTCAAGAACGTTGTGACATACTTACCCTTATTGCTGGGAAGTGCAACCTCCTCTACTTACTTTGATATGTAGTCAACAACCATAAATATGTACCAGTTTCCATTAGGCATCACAAACGAGCCCATGAAGTCTATATCCAAAACGTCAAACAACTTGATAACCAGGATAGGATTACGAGGAAGCTCATGGCTCCTTGATATACCTCCTTCCCTTTGACACCTGTTGCATGCTTTAGAGAAATCATGGGCGTCTTTGTGAATAGTCAACCAATAGTAGCCGCATTGCAGGATCTTGTGTGCAGTCCAGATACCGCTATGATATCCTCTAAGAGGGGATGAATGGAAAGCCTCAAGTATCTCCACCATCTCAGCTTCCGGCACACATCTATGGATCATGGAATCAACACACACACAAAATAACAATGGCTTCTCCCAGAAGTACTTCTTGACATTAGACTGAACTTTCTCCTTTGGTGAAAAGACATATCAGGAGGCACCAAATCACTTGCCAAATAGTTGGAAAAATCAATAAATCATGGGATCAGGTCTTGGGAGGCAGCCAACACTTGCTCATCCGAAAGCCAATCATCAATTTCCTGCTCATCATTCATCTTCAGCATCGCCTCTTCTTCTAACCTAGACAAGTGGTCTGCTACCTAATTTCTGTACCCTTTCAGTTCTTGACTCCAAAGTCAAACTCTTGTAGCAGCAATACCCACCTAATCAATATCAGCTTTGTGTCCTTCTTCTTTATGAGGTAGCGAATGGCTGCATGGTCAGTGTGCACCACCACCTTGGTGCCAAGCAAATATGATATGAATTTCTCAAATGCAAAGACCACAACAAGAAGCTCTTGCTCAGTCACCACATAGTTCTTTTGAGAAGGATTAAGTGCTTTCTAGCATAGTATATATGATGAAGAATATTTTTGCGCCTTGGCCCAGGACTGCTCCTAGTGCCATTCCACTAGCATCGTACATAACCTTAAAAGGCTGAGACCAATCAGGAGAAATAATGGTGGGAGCAAAGACCAACTTTTCCTTAAGGCACTCGAATGCCTGTAGATATGCATTATCAAACACAATTTTTTCCTCCTTCTCCAACAACTTGCACAATGGATTTGCAATTTTGGATAAATCCTTGATAAACCTCTGATAGAAACTAGCATGCCCTAAAAAGATCCAAATCCCCTTCATAGAAACTGGTGGAGGCAATTTTTCAATCACCTCTATATTTGCCTTGTCGACTTCTATACCCTTCTTGGAGATCCGATGGCCAAGCACTATACCCTCTTTCACCATGAAGTGATAATTCTCCAAATGAAGTACCAAGTTGAATTCTTTACACCTTTTTAGCACACAACTAAGATGAACCAAATAGACATCGAAAGAGTCACCAAACACCAAAAAGTCATCCATGAACAACTCAATAGTTTCCTCCACCATGTCAGAGAAAATAGACATCATGCAATGCTGAAATGTCACTGGTGCATTGCATAGACCAAAAGACATCCCCTTGAAAGCAAACGTCTCATATGGATAGGTGTAAGTGGTCTTGTCTTGGTCTTCAGGAGCAATCGAGATATGATTGTATCCTGAATAGCCATCAAGAAAACAATATCATACTCTACTAGCAAGACAGTCTAACATCTGATCCATGAACGACAAATGAAAATGGTCCTTTTCAGTCAAGCATTCAACTTCCTGTAATCCATGCGTATGTGCTAGCCTATGACTGACCTCATTGGAATCAACTCATTATTTGCTTTTGGGACTACAATAATCCCACCTTTCTTCGGCATACACTGAACCGAGCTTACCTACTTGCCATCAGTAATAGGGTAAACTACACCTGCATCCAGCCACTTTATAATCTCCTTGTTGACAACCTCTTGCATAGGCTGATTCAACCTAGGTTGGTGCTCAATACTCGGAATGCAATTTGGGGCTAGCTAAATCTTATGAGTGCAAATTCCTGGTGGAACTCCAATGTTGTCAGCAATGGACCAACCAATGGCCTTTTTGAACTTCCTCAACACACAAACCAGAGCATTAACTTGCCCTTTACCTAAGTGTGCAGTAATAATAATGGCAATGTCTCATTAGCTCCTTAGAATACATATCGAAGATGAGACAGAAGCGATTTGAGCTCCAAGACTGGAGGCTACTTAATAGATGGTCTGGAAGGCAGTGTTTGTCTATTCATCAAGTCCAAATCAAGATTTTTTGGAGCATAAATATAGGACTTCATACCTGCAAGTGCTTCAACCATCTCATCATACTCCTCAATATCGTCTTCATCAAAATTCATAATCACAGCCGCAAGTTCTTCAACACCAACTTTCTCCTTAACAGGCACAATTAGCTGATCCACATCAACCACATCAATAACTGAAACCATGCGCATGTTATCATGATGCTTTATTGACTGGCAAACATTAAAAGTAACTACCTCATCATTCAATCTGAACTTCATCTGCCCAGTCTCTAAGTAAAGCAACGCACATCCAGTGGTAAGGAAGGTCATCCCAGGATGATAGGAACCTCAAATTCAACCTCACAGTCAAGGATCACAAAGTACATAAGGAAGATAAAAGTGTCAACATTCACAAGTACATCTAGAGGATTCCTATGGGCCTTTTCACTGTGTGATCTGCCATAAGAAGCTGCATTGTAGTCGATTTAGGGGCTCCCAAGCCTAACTGATTAACCACTACTAGTAGCATCAAATTGATACTAGCTCAAAGATCACACAATGCTTTAGCAAAGTAGAATGCTCCAATGGTGCAAGGAATAGTAAAAGCTCCAGAATTATCTTTTTTCTGAACCAAAGAATGGGAGGCTATTGCACTACAATGGTGCAAATTATCAACTATCTCAAAGCTCATTGTTCTCTTTCTAGTCACCAGATCATTCATGAATTTAGTATATCCAGGCATCAGCTCTAATGCTTCAACTAAAAGGATATTGACTGAAAGTTGCTTCAGCATGGAGATGAACTTGTGAAATTTATCATCCTCAACCTTTTTCTTCAATCACTGTGGGTAAGGGGGAGGAGGCAACGACATGGGCTTCAAGACCAGTGCAACTTCTTTGTTCTTTTCTTTCAAATCAGAAGGCCTCCTCTCACTTGTCCCTTCACCGCTATCCTTTTCCTCATACTCGACCACAATCTCAGCATTATCCTTTTTCATACTCGATCGCCTTATCAACAATTATTGGCCTAAGAGGGTCAAGAATCTGTTTTCCACTTTGGGTAGCCACAACCATGACCTGTCGATTGATATTTGGATTTTGAATGGTGTCACTTAGGAGAGTACCCTTTTGACGCGGGTTTATACTAGTAGACATCAGGTGCATCTGAGTCACAAGTTGCTTTATGGCAACAGAATGAGCCTCCACTTTTTTAGTTATAACTGAAAGGTCAGCTCTCATCTTCTTCATGCTTGCATCCATAGAATCAACCTTTTGAAATACTTTGTTGAGAAGCTCCCTCATGGATGGTTGTTTAGGTCTATCGTCATGATTTATAGAGGGATATATAGACCATTTCTATCATTCTTGTAACTATCCTTTTTATGACATTCACCATTCCTTTATTTAGCTCTGCTCCTATCTCTATAGCCAGACTGATTATAGTTGTCATCTCTATCTCTGTTTCGACCTTGATTTCCTTGGCTAGAGGCGCAGAAAACCGTTCCTTGATCATTCAGATAACTAACCTCCTTATCAGATGAGTAATCATTTGGCCTTGGTGCTTTTCCTTACGAACCAATGTATTTCACCTTTTCTACTCTCTCATCTAGGATTTTTTTTGCAATCAACCCAATGCATGTCTTTAATTCAGCAACTTCCTATCTGATGTGTTGCAAATCTTGAAGTTCAATGGACTTATCAACCGCATATGTACCTACCGGGCTCTCCAACTCTCTAGTATTCCATGCTTTGTCCGTCTTGGTAACCCTGTCAAGCATCTCAGAAGATTTAATATATGAATTCTCCATGAATGCCTATCCAATTACAGTGTTGGCTACTTCTTTTGTATTGGCATCAGTGCTTTATAGAAGATCTACATCAGATGACATGAAGGGATTTCGTATTTCATAACTTGTTTCAGCTTCTTATTTAACCTCAACCATGTCTCATATAATGCCTTCACAGGTAGATGCTTAAAATTGTAGACTTCTTGCTTCAGCTGCAACATCCTTGATGGAGGAAAGAACCGCTCCAGAAATTAAGTCTTCAACTCATGCCATGTATATATGGAATTATCAAGAAATTCAGTAAGCCACATTGTCACCTCTCCAGTCAGTGAGAATGGAAATAGTCTCAGTCGAATAGCATCTTGCATCACTCCTAGTCGATTATAAGTTTTGCAAATCCCCACAAAATTCGTCACATGTAGATTTGCATCCTCAGTGGGTTTTCTAGCATATAGTCCCTTCAGGTTCAACAACTAGATCATGGTGCTAGTAATGTCAAACTTCATTCCTTCTGGCAGTGGTGGAAATAATATGGGTCTAGTAATGCCCAAATATTTTACATCATCATGGTAGCGAGGGACATGCCTTGGCTGTTGTATCTGTTAGCCCCTATTCTGTGGCAAATTTCATCTTGTTGCTGCCCTTTCTCTCGCAGCTTGTGCATCGAGTAAGACTTGATGAGAAACTTGTTGTCATGCTACACCTTTCTTGCTCAGCTACTGCATTTTGAGCTGCGAGTTCTGCTGCAATTTAAGCATCTTTAGCAGTAAGGGCATCTTCCCCTGCCTTTTTCCTCTACTCTTCTTTGGCCAGCAATCGAGCTATGACCTATTTCGATGTCTCATACTCTCCTTCTTTAGCCATGTTTCTTATAGTTCTAGGGAGTTCATGATCATATTGGATCAAGGGATTTTCTTGACTCCATGTACTGGGCATGTACAAGTATGTAACCTACATAACAAAACAAAAACAACAGAAAAGGTAAAATCAGGAAATAAAGACTAATAGTAAAATAAACACAATCTCTCTTAATCCTAAATCGTATTCCCCGACAATGGCGCCAAAATTTGATATGCCCAAATTACACCTCATTTTAGAAGTGTAAGTGATTGCTATTCAAATATAGAACCCAACAAAGGTTTTGGTCGATCCCACAAGGAATATGGTAGGACTAGTGTTGATTAGTGTTTATTTGCGCTATTAGTCATTTATTTCCCTCAAAGGGGGGTTTTAAGTGACAAATATTTATTGTAATTAAGTATTGAACAAGTAACAAGTATCAGTTTCAAAAGTTGTTATCAATGAGAGAAGTGACTAGGGTAGTGTTCCCCATGAGATCATAACTTAGTAAGGCGTTGTACTTAGTAAACTAGCTTGGTCCTTAGCATGAATAATTTGTAAGGTGGGTTCACCTAAATAGTTAGTCCCTCAGATAGATGAATTTCACCACACGCCTTAGTTCGTCCGTGGGTGTATGATTTACTAATCCTTACCCTGGATCCCAGATTAGCTATTTCCGGACAAGGTCAAGCTATTAGATGAGGGTTGGTAGCCTCAAATCTCCATTGTTGAACAACCCTTTTCCCATACGTTACCTCCTTGGTCCGGCAAGTAAGGATAAGGTGAGTTATAACATTGTACACTATTAAAAAGAAATCAAAATGAAGGGAAGAACAATACATGCATAAACACCGCCCTAGAATTACCAAGTACTTTGCCTACTTCGTTAATCTATTATGGTTCCTACAACCCTAGTTGTGGATTTAGATATTCATGTTCATAAGTAAACAAACAAGAAGTGTTGAAACAATCATGAGTATACACTTACAAGAAGAAGTAAAGAAATGCAGAATCTTGAAGAAATCTCAAGAACACTTCAAAAAAATCATGAACAACCTTTGAATTCTCAAAACTATGAATTAATGTTTCAAAAATGAGTCACAATGTAGTAAACATGGTAACAAAAATTGGAACTCCAAAATAAAACCTAAGGAAATATATGTATAGACAACAAAGACCAAATCCTAAGAAGATTGGTAAATCTCGATGCGGCACCTCCGACGGGATGCCCCACGGGCCGTCATGGATGCGACGAGTGTCATGGGTGCCCATCGGGATTCTTTGCATCTGAGCTCCAAGTCTGCTGCCTCGTTCTCATGGGTTTCTGTGATGAGATGTCATGGCTTCGATGCCCATCGTGGTTGCCCGTTGAGTCTCTTTTGTCTCTTAATATTCTCACTGCGTTATTTCCGCAGGCAACTGTGATGGGACATCGTGAGTGTGATGCCCATCGTGGTTGCATGTCGCCCTTACTTGGCTGCTTCACATTAGTCTCTGTCTCATATTGACGGGCCATCTGACATTTCGTCGTGTCTTTCATGGGCGTCGTGGCAGCCCATTAGGCTTCCATGCCTTAGCTTCTCATGTTGCCTCGTTCAGACATTTTCTCCCATTGGACGTGGTGGATCCCACACTCGTGGGGCATGCCTTTTGCTCAAAAAACTGAAATACTTTGTTATTTTCATCTTTTTAATACGTTTCCCTGTACAAGCAACAAACGACATAAAATCTAACAAAACATTCTTAAGAACACCCAAAAATCATTAGTATTAAGCCTCGAAAGTGTCGTGAAATCCTGGCACATCATGTGTTCAGGACTAAGCTGGCTAAGATCATATCATTTGTCTGAGCAAGTATAATGTTGTGGCAGACACATTGAGCCATAAGATAGTTAGCATGGGTAGTTTGGCTTGTTTGGGGGGTGTCCAAATGACCACTGGCTAAGGAGATTCAGACTCTAGAATCTAAGTTCATGCAATTGAGAATCTAAGAATAGGGTGGGATGTTGGCCAGTATTGAGGTCAGATCCATATTCATAGAAGAAATAAAGGCCAAGTAGTTTCAAGATGCACAACTGAACAAGCTTCAGAGCAAGGTAGTATTCGGAGAGTCCGGGGATGCCACATTGGGCACTAATGAGATGATGAGCTTTAGGGGGAGGACTTGTGTTCCTCGGGTTGATGACATAATTTAGAAAATGTTGGAAGTGGCTCATGGTTTGCATTATTCAATTAATCCAGGCGTAACCAAAATGTACCAGAACTTGAGGCAACTTTGCTGGTGGCCTTGGATGAAAAAGGACATAGCTGATTATTTGTCTAAGTGTCAGAACTGTCAGCAGGTCAAGTATGATCACCAAAGGCCTACAGGATTACTTCATAGAATGACCATTCTTGAGTGGAAGTGGGAGAGGATAGCCATGTATTTCGTGGTGGGTCTTCTTAAAACCGTGGGGAAAGTATGACCATATCTGGGTCATTGTGGACAGGCTGACCAATTCTAGTCATTTCATTTTTGTCATAGTGGACTATTATTTGCAATAGTTGGATAAGATATATGTTAGGGAGATTGTGCGACAACACGGGGTGCCACTCTCAATCATTACAGACAGGGGTATGTAATTTACCTCTAAGTGCTAGGGTAAGTTGCACGAAGAGTAAGGCACTCAACTCACTTTAAACACAGTTTTCCATCCACAGACAGACAGTCAGTCAGAGAGGACAATTCAGGTGTCGGAGGACATGCTGAGAGCATGTGTAATCGACTTTGGGGGTCATTGGGACCAATTTCTACCATTGTGTGAGTTCTCATACAACAACAGCTATCACTCCAGTATCAATATGGCACTATTTGAGACACTGTATGCGATGGGATGTAGATCACCTATAGGGTGGTTTGAGGAAGGCGATGTGAAACCTTTGGGCATGGAATTGGTACGGAAAGCTCAGGAAAAGGTAAGGGGAATTCAAACCAAGTTGCTAGCAGCCCAAAGTAGGCAAAAAGAGAACACAAATTACAAGGTAAGAGATATGGAATTTTGGGTTGGTGAGCAAGTGTTATTGAAAGTATCACCAATGAAGGGGGTAATACAGTTTGTCAATAAGGGTAAGCTTAGCCCCCGGTACATCAGTCCATTCGAGGTTCTCGAGATTTTAAAGCATGTGGCTTACAGGTTAGCACTGCCACCCAGTTTATCTAGACTCCATTCTATCTTCTGTGTATCCATGTTGAAGCGATACCATAGGGATGGGGAATACATAATTAAGTGGGATATGATTTTGCTAGACAAGGATCTTCGATATGAAGAGGAACTAGTTGTGATCTTCAAATTGGTAAAAGTTCAATAGAAATATCATACGGTTGAAGAAGCCACTTGGGAAACTGAGAAGGATATGGGGGATAAGTAACCTCACTTGTTTGAGGATTCAGGTACTATACTTTCCCTCTTTTATTTCATTTTTTTGGGTTTGATTGTTCAGGAATGAATGACGGGTAAATTGGTATCTATTGTAATGACCAGGTATGTCTTTATGGGTAGACCTTTCATGCCATATTTCTTGTTAGAAAATTTCTGGATTTGAGAGTTGGAAATTTTGGGCTAGGCTAGTCTCAGACGATTTTTAAGCGAGGTATAGTCTAGGTCAATCTAGGTAAGGATTGGGTAATGTATCTTGTATTGGGCTAGTTTTTCTATTAGCTAAGACGTTAAGGAGTCTGGGGACTTCTCAAAAACAAATTTGGGTAAGTAGAACTCCCAATATCAAGATTGACATGAAAGGGTTATCGCGGAACGTCAGGATTTAATGTGTGTTATAAAATGGGCACTTTTGTGGGATTTTCCTAGGTTTTGTTCTATGTAAACTGCTATAGTGGAAGTCAACAATGATTTGCACTGCCATAGCGGTTGGTTCTGCTACAGCTGTGTTGCTATAGTGGTGTACATACCCCTATAGCAGACTCAGTTGGGTTTTATACTGAAACTTCCCCAAAAATGTTCAGAAACTTTCAAGACCATTTTAGGGAAGGGCAGAGATGAACAGAGGAAATTTTCAGTGAATTTCCACCAAACTCCATCGAAAAGGTAAGGTTTTTCCTCCCCTCTTTGGTTTTTCAATTCCTGAACCTTTGAAAGTAAAATCTACGGGTTTGAGAGAAGGGTTGGGTTAACCTAAGAATATGGAATCTGGGAAAAAAAGAGATTCTAGGGTGTTGAGTTCTTGGTTTATATTGTTTATGGGTTTTTCATGCCTTAATCACCCTTATTTGCTAAATGTAACCGTGAAAATGATAGTTTAGGATGAATTAGTGGTGGGAAATCCCGTAAATGGGTGGAATGACTATTGTTTTGACCTGGGGATTGGGATTCTATATAGTCCGGGTATTTTAGGCCATTAGACTGATGTTAGAAAATTTTATAATTATTTTTAGACCAAGAGAAAGCACAAGCTTCCAAAAATGGGAAGGCTCTGGTCTAGTAAGCTTTCCCAAAAACAATTCGAGGTAGGTGATGTTTAAAATTTTCCAAATGCAATGTACATACATGTAACTATAACTTAGTATTGTACGTGTTTTCGTGCTTAGAAAAGAAAGACTGAATATCCAAGTGTTTGGGATGTCGATTATGTGAAATGAACTTGATTATTGCTTGTTGGTTTACGATGTGTTTCTGTTCATTTTGGTGTTGACTATTGGTTTTATGTGATATTAATAGTTGGCTCGGGTACCACGCCTAGTGCTGGATAATAATAGTTGCCTCGGGTACCACGCCTGGTACATGTTATATATATCTTGGTTGGCTCGGGTACCACGCCTAGTACGAGTTTAATTTTGCATTGTTGATTGTATTTTTGATGGTTCCATAAGTGGACTGGGTTGATTGCTGAATTTGTGATTTTATCATATTGGTCCTTTAGAGGCCAAGTTGTTACACTTAAATGTGGGGTTGGTCCTGGGGTGGACTGACAATGCATATTAACACTAGGTGTTGGTTAGAGATCCATAGTTGGTCTGGGAATGAGATAAGGGTAATGTCTTATTTGTTTTTCATTGTTAAATGATTATTGAACCTGTTTTTATGTGGTTGATAAGTTAGAAGGTAGGGTGAGAGCCTGGAATCATGTTGTTTGTTGTTACTACATGCTTGCACTACTTTACTAAATTTTGGTTTATTGTATTTATATTGTTTGTTGGAGCTGGCCGATGATCCTACTAGTACACGGTGGTTATGTACTGATTCTGTACTTGTTTTCTTTCTATGGGTACAGGACATCTTCGACGGCTCCTACGTGACCCTGAAGTTCTGATGATTCCAGATTCCAAGGGTGAGCTGCTGCTTTTGAGATACCATGGTTTCTCTAGTACATTCTCTAGTCCATTATTGGACTTAGACTCCTTTGTTTTTGGGGCTGTATCCCCGTATTCTAGACTTTTGGTAGATATTATGGTACGGTGACTTTCATAATCTAGGGGTAGATTTCCGCAGGATCTTGTTCAGTATTGTTTTTGAATATATATGTTAGTCAATTTTAATGCAAACTGCTTTTGAGCTGTTAGAATTGCTAAATGCTGGGTCGATATTGGTTCGCTCATCTGGGGATTCGAGTGGGTGCCACTCACGGCGGGTTGAGTCGTGACACTCACATATCTTGAGTATTGAAATATTTCCTACAACCGTCTTGAAGGATGCATTCCGAATGTAAATCAATTGGGTACATTTAAGAACAATCTATATGAAGTCAATGATGGATTCCATGGATTCTCAGTTTTAGTAGGTTGTAGAAGTAACTAGATACCAGTGACAAACAATACAATATTTATACCGGATTGAGAAAGCTATTCAATTTTTCCTTAGATGGGGATCTTTCCCCAAGCTAAGAGAAATGCGGTACCGGCTATGATCACACGCAGGGTAAAAATTCAAAAATCTAATGCTTCATCTTAAACGAGTCAAAATTAGCTATTTGGCACATTAAGGAGGAGGTCTCATCTAGGGAAGACAGATGATAGAATAGCTCTATTTTATTCAAAGGAAAAAATGACCACCTCCTTTTGTAGCCAAACATTTCTATGTGAGCACAGTTGGGAAGTAGTTCTTATGGGATATAATTATAAATTGTCTATTGGATTCTCCATAGCAAATTAACGATTTCTTCTCAAAATCCAAATTGGCTTTTGTAATGACCCTCACAGATGTTTACTTGTTTTTCTCTATTTTCTCTTATTTGACCTCCCAACACTTTTAGTTAGGTATTTATGTGTTGCAGGGATAGGTGGCTCGATTCAAAGGCAATCAGATGAGTTTAGGGGTGGGTATTTGTGTTTTTGAAGTTGGGAACTTAAGAAGTTTGACCAAAGCCAATACTTTATGTTAGAGAGGTCATATTTGAGTTTTCATAATTCCAGTAGGTCCGAGGAGTGAATTTTGACGTGGGTTGAGGGTTGGTTCAATTCTCGAGGAGATTTGGTTGGAATGTTAGAGTTTATTTACGTTTTGGTTGATTTAAAAAGAAAATAGATCCAAACAATCTCGAAATGGTGTTTCATTGATTTCAAAATGTCTAAAATGTGTTTCACAACCAATTTGTATTATTGGTTTATCTTTAGGGGGTTTTAAATGAGTTTCAGGGTCTATTCCGAGGTTTGAGCTGATTTTTGAGTTGCCTTCAACTGTTACTAGTGCAACCTTCTTCACTTTTGTGAAGAGTTGACCGCATTATCAAAGAAGGACAAACTGGTCCTTAAATATCTTTGGCCCCTAGTCTTGTTCACAAAGAAGGAATCAGCTGGGACAGATTTAAATTTCTAGATTTTGAACTTATGCTCATTTTCGATTTTTGGGTGTTTTAGAACTCGGATTAAGGAAATTTTGAAGGGTTTTTGAATATTCTTTGTGGGGGTAAGTTAATAACCTTCATTTGGTAATTCCTAATGATTCCTCATTAATTTTGTCGATTAATCACGTATTTAAAATTGATTTTAGGACTTTTCCCCCAAAAAATAAGAGAGTGTAACATGGTGATTTGAGGTCCGATTAGAGCTCTATTTCTTATGACATTTCCTAATTTAGTTTCTTATCTTATAAGTATAGTTATTTCAAAATAATTTTCTAGTTTCATCACTAGATTCCATTCCGAGGGTTGACTTTTTGATCCATACTTTCTTTTCTTGGCCTTTAAGAACGAAACCTAAAAGTTGTTCCATGTGGATATCCTTATTTAGTTCTCTATTGAGAAAATTGGTCTTCACATACATTTGGTATAATTCTATATCCAAAAGTGCAACAATAGCCAAAAGTAACCAAATAGAGGTAACCTTCACAACTGGTAAAAAGGTTTTCTCATAATCTGTTCCAGCTTCTTGAGTAAACCTTTTGCCACTGTAACAACTCTCATAGTAATTTTTAACTTTTGATGCATTTTAACTATTTTAACCCTCTCCATAGCTGTGTTATAATATTTGTGGTTTTTGCGGGAGTGGGTAACACAGTTCTTGAGGTGTTTGGTTGGGTTCTATGCAATTTTTTTTTCATTTTAGAAGGTTTTGGAGTTGGTATGATTGACTTTGATCAACAATTAGAGATTTTGAGGTCATATGAGAATTCCTTCAGTTCTCTTAGCTCCGAAATGTCATTTTATGGTTAGTAGCAGCTTTGATTCAGGTTCTGAGGTGTTCAGATGAATTTTTAGTAGTTGGTGTGATGTTAGAAGTTATGGTCTAGTGTTAAATTTGGTTAATATTCATTGTTCACAACCTCTTTTGGTAAATCTAATGTTTATATTGAGTCCGAAATATCAATTTTAGCTTAGTATCATATTTGGTTTGTGTCTTTAGGGTTTCAGATGAGTTTTGTGTGTTAAAAATAAGTTTTGGAAATAACTGATTTTTCTGGTGTCTAGTGCGAGTGTAATCATGCACTTGGAGTGTGATAGTGCTTGTGTGATGGCACTAGTTCTTCATGAGACCGCCAAAGTCTTACCCGCGCATGGAGCTCAATAACACTAGCATAATGGTGCTGGTGGAGAGAGATAGTGCTAGGCGTGCTATAGTGATTTTTAAACCAGATTTTTCTTTCTAATTTTGTCACTTCTTCCCACTATTGTTGGACCTCTAGAGCTCTATTTTGGGTGAATGTTGGTGATTTTTGTTCATCTTGGAGAGGGGTAAGTTTCCAAACCTTAGATTTGTGTTTTTTCTGCTATTTTACCTCAAATTTTGGGATAATTCAAGATTAAGGGCTAGAAATTGAGGGTCAAATCTTACTCCATGTTAAACGAAACTTCATATTAAAGTTCCATAACCTATTCTATACTATATTTATACATTCTCCAATGATATATAGTTGCCTTCAGGGCTATACAGATATATACAGTTGCTTTCGAGGCTATAGATGTACAGCTGCATTCAGGGCTAAACAAAAATTCAATTTCCTTTAGGGCCATATGATATACCTTAAGGGGTTGATATGAAGTTCCTTAGAGTCTAGATATGTTGCCTATGGGCCTAGATCACTCATATAGGAGCCTCGTGTTCTCAGATACAAATACAAGAACCTTGTATGCTCAAATACATATATTATGAGCCCTGTCTGCTCGATTACTCAAAGACACCAAGATAGATGGATATACAGAGCCTATGGACTAACTAATTACATCGAGCATATGGGCCAAAAAGTTATATAGATGGAGACAAGGTTAAGTAGATACCAATAGGGGTATGTAGATTAATTTTGCACCTGATGGGCTTATGGGGCCCAGGTAGGTTATATTGATTATTGTTTGTACCTGTCAAGCATTTGGGAGACTAGTCAGGTTTTGTTTGATTATTGTTTTATGATGTGTTCCTGGAATCATGAGGCTGTATTATGATTATTCTTGACTTTTCTTCTCGAGTACGTTTGATATTTGATGATATCAAATTAGCTCAGTTCAGTTAAGTTGATTGTTGATTTATTTATGGTTTTGAGGGTTAAGCCATGAATAAGTAAGTACGTTTTAGATACCTCTTACTCTCTATCCGAGTATTTACAATACTTTATAATATCAGTTCAACTACTTATAGATTTAGGACTCGGTAAGTACATTTAGGTTATCTTTGGCCCCTTATCTGTAATGACTATGTAGGTCATTTTTGTGCGTTTTTAGTTTTTTGAGCTTACCTACATAAGCTATAAGTTATTTATGACTTGCTGAGATAGTTGGTTTGGTTCTCGGGCAGTTCATTTGTGTTTTTAACAAATTTTCCTATTTTAAAACTCTTAAAGTTTAAAGAGTTGACTTTGGTCAACAATCAGAGTATACAGGCTTGGATAGGACTTCCGTCAGCTTTGTTAGCTCTGTAGCGTGGAATTTGGGCTATTGGGACCTTAGGTTTGGGTTCTAAGGATTTCAGACTCATTTTGTGCTATTGGTTGGTTTTAGTTAAAAATAAATATTTTGGGTCAGGGACCACTTTTTATCAAAACAATATTTGTTGGGAATTTTGTCGATTTTGTTGAGTCAAGAATGTTATTTTTGGCACGATAGAATATTTAATTTACATGCGCGTGATTCTGAATAATGCCAAGGGTCCATCCGAGTGTTTTTGGACTTGGTTAAAATTGCTGGTTTTTCCACTACTAGTGCAACAAACTTAACCCTTTTGCATTTGCAATAGGTTAGTTGCATTTACGAGCATGCATGTCACTCCCCGAGGTTACCCCTAGACGTAGCATGGGACTTGGGACTACAAGTGCCCCAAGCTAACCCTTGGTCATAGCATTCTCAAGCATAACAAATGATAAGCGAAAGAATAATACGGAAACCCAATAAGGAAACATCAATAAGGGTCTAAGGGCCACATAACATACAATATCAAAAAGGGGAACTCGAATACAAACTATGTCTGAAAGCCTCTAGTCATAACATAATATTTGCTAGGACAAGACCCTAGCTAACTAGGAGTATAGAAGTAAAGTTAACATAAGAAAAAGCATAACTAGTCCTCGCACTATGAGGACTCACCAAAGCTGGGCGTGAGTGGCCATGAACTCTAGTCACAAAGGTGTGAAGGGACACCTGAATCTACATCATCAAAGGATGCAGCGCAATATGCATAAGTCATGATAAAAATATACTTGGAAACCTGGTTAAAATTGAGATCATGCATAACTTGTGGTAAAACATGCTTAAATTATCCTTGAAGCTTAAATCATATGGTAGTAGTAAAATCTATAATGTAATGACTCGAAGCAATATCATAAGCTAAAAACCTATTCATAAGTAGTAAGTCTGAAATCTGAAAGCAAAGAGTCAATACATTTTTAAAGCATAAATTGTTTCTATGGGAAGTTCTATAACCGACATAGAACATGTGCGCTACATGGAATTCGATGTATACGCCGCATCGAGAGGACCCAATGTACCTTGCCAGGGGTACAAAGGCATGACTGCAACGTGATCACCTCAAACTGATGCCCATCACAGGACTTAGAACCTACGGGGGCAACGTAGTTCTGGGACATATGGGTACTCTCACCCGTCAAACGCGGTGCTAATACTACTCCCAAAACATACATATAGCTCATATAATACCAATGACATATATGATGCAAAAGCTAATTCATAACAAATGACATATCTGAAGTCAAAGCTAGTTCATAAACTGGTGACATATCTAATGTCAAAACTGTTAAAAAAGTAACCCAATGACATATCTAATGCCAAAGCTAAGTTAAACCAATGAAATATATAATGCCAAAGCTATTTTGAAAAGCAAAAGACATTACGGATGCTATGCAATTCAAAGTCATAATTTGAAGGCTTAGATTAGCCATAGTTCAAAACATGCTTTTCATTCCAACTTCGTGCTTGAAGAATCATACATGCAATTTCATAAGTTCGCAAATGCCATGATATCTAATCATGCTATCTTTCTTTTGAAAATATGTAAATTCATGGAATCATGCTAGAAATCAACTTTCATGCTTGGTCTTTCTAAGCCAAAAAGGAAATCATAATCAAATCATGAGTAATCAATAAGAAACCATGAAGTTAAACATAAGAACTAATTTCATAAACTTTGCCCAATTTTAGATCAAAACCCTAATTTCATAACTTCATACTTCAAGATAAGAGTTGGGGAATTTGGGCACAAGGGTTTAAGGAACCCATTGTTAAAAACCCACATACCTTGGTGGAAGATTACCCACTTCAATGGAAGAGAACTAGGAGGCTTGAACTTGAACCTAGGAGACATGCGCTTGAGAGAAACGTTAGAGAGATATTTTCCTTTTTGGGAGAAGAATGAGGAACTTAGGAGAGACTTAGGATAATATGGGTGAAAACCCTACTAGAAATAGTCAAAATGGCACCACTTAATAGTTAAAAAGGGTGGGAAATGACAAAAATGCCCCTGGACTTAATTTAAGAAAACCTGGAAAAATTGTCGAAGTCAGTGACCACGGGTTGGATGACTGTATGTCGTCCAGAAGGACGGACCATATAAGGGAACCGTGGTTTGACCGAAAGATTCTGGGGGCTACTGGACCTCAGGGATTACGGCTGGAATGACGTCCCATTGTCCAGAAGGACAGACCATCCTTTGACTGGTCATTTTTGGCACTTGGAAGATAGGTTTCTGAACTTAGGACTACGAGTACCAGGAGAGTTGAGAAGATGGTCCATCGTCCATAAGGACAGACAGTTCTTGGACTCTTCATTTCTGGGACACTCTGTGGGGTCTTCTGGAGATGGGACGATGGGAGCACATGACATGCTTGTGCTTCAAAATGACGGATCATCGTCTGAGCCGTCTTCTTTGAAAATTTGAAATTTTCAGAGATTTTTAACTTATATAGCTAGATACGTGTACGGGGTGTTACAATATCTCCCCCTTGGGATCATTCATCCTCGAATGAAGGCTAAACAAGGGAAACTGAGGAGAAAACAGCCCAACCAACATCATAACATATAAATCAAGGGGTAATCATGAAAGATGAACTTCTTGACTTGAAAACATGATAACCTAACCTCATAAAACATGTATGCATGCTAGGATCATAAGGGAAACATGTAGAATGGAATCAGAGGGACATACTAAGGATGGAATTCCTTTCTCAACCTGAAACTGTATCGAAAAGAAAACGATAAGGGTACTTGGCCTTCATGGATGATTCTGCTTCAAAAGTAGTTCCTTCAACTGAGTTCTAAAAGCTGAAGTACTATCGTGGTAATCAAGTTCTGATTGAAATAAAAATTGAGTTGGTTTCATGAGACACGTATGCATGCTGGGCACGTAAGATCAGCTAATGGGACATGAACTGGATATCTAACATGATAGTTTGTCTGGTATGAGAGTAGGAAGTTAGCTAAAACTCATAAAGAACAAACATACTCTAGAACTCACAGTTAACCGAAAGAGACACCAAACTTAGAGAAGTAGACATACGGGAAAACTATTCTCTTCTAAATACCACTCCTACCATTTGCAACTAACAACCTCAACAGCGTATATAAAGGCACTAAGGACTGAGTCTAACTACCTGATTCTCCATGTTTAAACCTATCTCGACCAGGTCTCTTGCATCTAGAACGTATTTTAAGGATAGTATTCCCTCTTATCACAACAACCAACTAACCTAGGGCTCCCCAACCCAAGGGACACTATTTGCGCAAACAATTATCCACATGTATCCCATCTAGATATTCAAACTTATAACTATGGTCACCCTATGGTTTCGTAGCTTATCCTATTTAAGACTTTTCTCCTCTTTCCTATCATAACTATGAATCACAAATTCAAGAACTTCTACAGAGGGACATGCTAAATTTCCTCATCTAACTATTTTGCATGAATAATACGTACCTCATAATTCACCCACACCTAGAAGTCAAGGTGGAACAAGTACACTAACAAGGAAAAGGAATCTTCTACCTCCCAGCTAGGCTACTACAAGGCCTTCTCCCCTAACACTTATAACATCATAAACCAGAACTATTGAAAGAAAAGAGCAGGAGCAGGAGCATCACGAATGAAGGATTACAGATTGATCTTAACTTACACTTAGCGTGATCAAGCCACTCAAGGTGAGGCTTGGGGAATTGAATGCAATAGGCATGAGCACTTCACATACTGGTTACGTAAGACATGATTTAGTGGGGATCACCACCCCTTGTCATAACAGGCAAAGATCCAAAGGGCTTTAGAATAAGGAAATCATAAACGTGAATCATTTCAATAATCAGGTTTAAGCATATACATGGCGTAACATGATTTGACTAGACATTGAGGTATTTCTGAAGATTGACTGAGCAAACATAACTGAGCATACTGAGATACATGAGTTTGCATACATAACGAACCTCGGGGCAGAAAGCTTGGATTCATAGACTCACAGAGTAAGAGTAGAATCATTGTCTGAAGTAATCACTTGCCTTTCTAGAATCTAAACATGAGTGTGAGTCTGAAATATGACCATGGCACTGAGACACAAGGCATGCAAAAGTTATCATAATGGCAGAAGTATACTTAGGACGCTAAGATGGAAATAAGCTTTTGTCTCCCCTCTTGAGTTTGTTCTAACACCCACAAGCATCGCTACCTGAGCCTCTAAAATCTGACTGATTCTGCATTCCACCATTCCCCCCTTAGGTTCATGCTACCCTCCTAAGTCTATGGACCTCTAACCAACCTCTAAAAGGAACTATGATCATTTTACCCTAACAGAACATACATTACTCCTGAATCTAGCACGAATACCCACTTTCTTCTACATTCTAAGACTCTCCCTCTCCTAAAACTCTAGGCCTCGACCCTCCTATCCCCACTTAGTTATAGGTCAAGACAACTCATAACCAAACAAGAGTAGGGGTATGGGGGCTATGGGTGCATAAAGGAAGAACATTTAGTGATGTACCTGATTCAACTTCTGGAGGAATACTCTGACCCGACTAGATAGGAAATGAAAGGAATTGGTTTTGGAGCTGAACATCATAGTTGCTTCTCTTAGATGAGGGGCAATTCCTAATCCTATGGCCTAATTGACCACATCTAAAACACCCCTCCTTGAATGCAAGGCACTCACCTAAATGAAACTTACCACAATTACTACAACGAGGGTACTTCAAGGTCTTCGGAGCCTTATGGTGACACGACTGAGAATCAAGGGTAGGTGTGCCAATTGAAGATGGGGTTGGTCTGAATGACCTCTTCTGAGAAGTTAATTGGTTCCATGTTCTGGTCTTCTTGTTTTCCCTCTTCCTCTACTTTAGTTTCTCTTTATCATTAAACTGAGCTGTCTGGCTTGATCCAACATACAGATGGCTTCACAAAATTCTGCATTCGTAACCTCATGATCTGGAGTGGTTGGATTAGCATTCCTCGTGGGGTTTCATTTCGAAGACATTATCTGGAATTCGTAAGGAACATATTAGAAGGGTAAGTAGAGTAAAACTCTATCGCACGATAGTGAACATGAAGAAGTGAAGTTTTTCCTAAAACATCTCATAGCCTCCCCCTCATAAGTGTGGCGCGCTTCACAACCATGAAAAAGATTCTACTCGATGCGACTTTCAGACATCCTAGGACTCTTGAACCTGAGGCTCTGATATCAAGTTTGTCAACCCTCGAGGTTACCCCCTAGATGTAACATGGGTCTTGGGACCACAAGTGCCCCAAGCTAACCCTTGGTCATAGTATTCTCAAGCATAACAAACGATAAGCGGAAGCATAATATGGAAACCCAATAAGGAAACATCAATAAGGGTTTAAGGGCCACATAACATACAATATCAAAAAGGGGAACTTGAATACAAACTATGTCTCAAAGCCTCTACTCATAACATAAGAGTTGCTAGGACAAGACCCTAGCTAACTCGGAGTATAGAAGTAAAGCTAACATAAGGAAAAGCATAACTATTCCTCGCACTATGAAGACTCACCAAAGCTGGGTGTCAGTGGCCGGGAACTCTAGTCATGAAGTTGTGAAGGGACACCTGAATCATCATCATCAAAGGATGCAACACAATATGCGTTAGTACTATGGAATGTACTAAGTATGTGGGATATGCATAGGTCATGATAAAAATATACTTGGAAGCCTGTTAAAACTGAGATCATGCATAATTTGTGGTAAGACATGCTTAAATTATCCTTAAAGCTAAAATCATGTGGTAATAGTAAAATCTGTAATGTAATGACTCGATGCAATATTATAAGCTAAAAACATAATCATAAGTAGTAAGTCTAAAATCTGAAAGCAAAGATTCAATACATTTTTAAAGCATAAACTGTTTCTGTGGGAGGTTCTATAACTGACATAGACCATGTGAGCTACATGGAATTCTATGTGTACGCCCCATCGAGAGGACCCAATGTACCTTGCCAGGGGTACAAAGGCATGACTATAACGTAATCATCTGAAACTGATGCCCAGCACGGGACTTAGAACCTACGGAGGCAATGTAGTTCTAGGACATATGGGTACTCTCACCAATCCAACTCAGTGCTAATACTACTCCCAAAACATACATATAGCTCATATAATACCAATGACATATATGATGCCAAAGCTGATTCATAACCAATGACATATCTGAAGTCAAAGATAGTTCATAAACTGGTGACATATCTAATGTCAAAACTGTTATAAATGTAACCCAATGACATATCTAAAGCCAAATCTAAGTAAAACCAATGACATATATAATTCCAAAGCTATTTTGAAAAGCAAAAGACATAACAGATGCTATGTAATTCAACGTCATAATTTGAAGGCTTAGATTAGCCATAGTTCAAAACATGCTTTTCATTCCAACTTCGTGCTTGAAGAATCATACATGCAATTTCATAAGTTCGCAAATGCCATGATATCTAATCATGCTATCTTTCTTTTGAAAATATGTAAATTCATGGAATCATGCTAGAAATCAACTTTCATGCTTGGTCTTTCTAAGCCAAAAAGGAAATCATAATCAAATCATGAGTAATCAATAAGAAACCATGAAGTTAAACATAAGAACTAATTTCATAAACTTTGCCCAATTTTAGATCAAAACCCTAATTTCACAACTTCATACTTCAAGATAAGAGATGGGGAATTTGGGCACAAGGGTTGAAGGAACCCATTGTTAAAAACCCACATACCTTGGTGGAAGATTACCCACTTCAATGGAAGAGAACTAGGAGGCTTGAACTTGAACCTAGGAGACATGCGCTTGAGAGAAACTTTGGAGAGATATTTTCCTTTTTGGGAGAAGAATGAGGAACTTAGGAGAGACTTAGGATAATATGGGTGAAAACCCTACTAGAAATAGTCAAAATGGCACCACTTAATAGTTAAAAAGGGTGGGAAATGACAAAAATGCCCCTGGACTTAATTTAAGAAAACCTGGAAAAATTGTCGAAGTCAGTGACCACAGGTTGGATGGGTGTACGTCGTCCAGAAGGACGGACCATCTAAGGGAATCGTGGTTTGACCAAAAGATTCTGGGGGCTACTGGACCTCAGGGATTATGGCTGGAATGACGTCCCGTTGTCCAGAAGGACAGACCATCCTTTGACTGGTCATTTCTGGCACTTGGAAGATAGGTTTCTGAACTTAGGACTACGAGTACCAGGAGAGTTGAGAAGATGGTCCATCGTCCATAAGGACATACTATTCTTGGACTCTTCATTTCTGGGACACTCTGAGGGGTCTTCTGGAGATGGGACGATGGGAGCACATGACATGCTTGTGCTTCAAAATGACGGATCATCGTCTGAGCCGTCTTCTTTGAAAATTTGAAAGTTTCAGAGATTTTTAACTTATATAGCTAGATACGTGTACGGGGTGTTACAATATCTCCCCCTTGGGATCATTCATCCTCGAATGAAGGCTAAACAAGGGAAACTGAGGAGAAAACATCCCAACCAACATCATAACATATAAATCAAGGGGTAATCATGAAAGATGAACTTCTTGACTTGAAAACATGATAACCTAACCTCATAAAACATGTATGCATGCTAGGATCATAAGGGAAACATGTAGAATGGAATCAGAGGGACATACTAAGGATGGAATTCCTTTCTCAAGCTGAAACTGTATCAAAAAGAAAATGATAAGGGTACTTGGCCTTCATGGATGATTATGCTTCAAAAGTAGTTCCTTCAACTGAGTTCTAAAAGCTGAAGTACTATCGTGGTAATCAAGTTCTGACGACCCCTCATCCAGAAGGACAGGCCATCCTTTGAGTTATCATTTTTGGAACTTGGAAGATTGGTTTCTGAACTTAGGAAGACGAGTACCAGGAAAGATGATAAGATGGTCCGTCATCCAGAAGGATGGACCATTCTTGGACTCATCATTTCTGGGACACTCTGAGGGGTCTTCTGCAGATGGAATGACTTAACTTAGATAGCTGGATATGTATAAGGGGTGTTACAATGCATTTGCATCGCCTCCACTGCATCTGTAAAGAAGGGGCTCTAGGCCCCAACTTTGTTTCCTCTTTGCCTTCACAAGAAAAGGGCAGCGTACGCGAGGCCGCATCCGCGGTGGCCTCCCTGCATTTGTGAAGGGCAATTCCCTAGCAGTATATATATCTCCTCCTCCATTGTAAAATAATTTCTGGATGAGCTTCCACTATTTTTAAGAGCTCTAAGCTCAAGAAATTACTGTCGGATCATCTGGTGAAGCTTAGGGTCAGTTGGTTCTTGTCCTTGATCATTCTCCAATCCATAATTCTTAAGTTCCCAACTCTAATTCTGATTAATTCCCTATTTTAATTCTTGATTTTATCAGGACCTTGGGTATTGATTTGGACTCAGTTATACATGATGATAATGCTTAAATTTTGAGCTTGTGATTCTTGTCCCACGAGAGACTCTATTGTAGATTCAATTTTTCAGATTCCATAAGCGGACCCTATGGGTGACTTTTAGCTCGATTTTTGACCCAGAGCATAATTTCACATATGGGTATCATCCTACTCATTTTGACTCATAGATTATTATTTTGATAGTGTGGCAGCAGTCGAAGGCTTCTCAAAATGGAAAATCCTCAATATAGTGGGTTTGTGAGCCCGTGTTCAACCTCCAGGAAGGTTACGACTTACCTTCTTTTAGACATTACGCGATTAAGTTATTTTTGTGAGAATTTTCTAATGGTTTGTGGGATCTTGTTGTTCGAATGCACTTGCCTTAGGTATTTATAATTTGTATGGTGTGTTTTGGGGCCTTAGAGTAGAATTAAAACTTAGAACCCTTAGTCTAGGTGGTAGTAACTCCTCTAGGAATTGACATAGTTGTGTAGTATCCTTGTGATTAGAATTGGTTGCCTCAACTTAGTTTTAGTTAGTTGCCTGTCTTAGGTGGGGTCCCTTGAGGTTTTATAGTTAATATAGTGTTTCCCAAATTCTACCTATTCTAGGATAGTGTCATTTTCTTAGTTTGTGAACTGTAGTTTCCTTTATTGTGGGATGGTTGGACTTGATTGTGATCATTGACGTGACTTCTACCTTATTTATCATATTGCTCATTAGTTTGTAATGGCGTATTGATAACTTGGTTTAAAACACCATTTTCAGTTTAAAAATGGGATTTTTGGAACATCTTAAAAGAACTTGATTTTCTTGAAGAAAAATTTACTATTTAGCCCCGGTTCAAGTTCGGCATGCATATTTATTTATTAAGCACCGGTTTGAGTCCGGGCAAACATATTTACTATTTAAGACTCAGTTCGAGTCCAGATAGGCATATTTATTTATTAAGCTTCGATTTAAGTTCAAACATTTATATTTACTTATTAAACCCCCGTTTGAATCTGGACATTCATATTTACTATTTAAACCCCAGTTGAGTCCGGGCATGCATATTTACTTATTAAGTCTCAGTTTGAGTCCGGGCACAGCTTATCATTGATTTTTATTCAGAAGTCCAATTTGAGTCCATCATGAATTATCATTACACTCATTTCATATGGCATATCGTGGCACTCTTCCATATTTATTTACTAATATGTTTGAATTATAATTAGTATTGCTTATTGATTGCATCCACCAAGGTTATGGGGTTCTGTTTGGGTTTATTTACTGTTGTTTGTACCTTCTGAGCTTATGGGGGTCCAGTTAGGTTGTAGCTAGATTATTACTTTATGCTTTCTAACTTATCTACTTTTACTTCCCTTTGTTATCTAGTGATGACTTGGTATTCTCTTTCTGACTCCTCTTTCTTACCTTTAGAATATATTTGCTTATTATCATACTTATATCTTATTTGAGCTCACTTGGCCTGTGATGCCTACTGGATACCGCATGTTTTGGTACTCATGATTCACCTTCGTATCTTTTCTGATGCAGAATCTAGTACGAGTTATCTCCACTAATGTCATCCTCATGCATAGCTGCTGTTTGGAGATCCAGGTGAGCTCTTGGCGACCACAGTTGATCCACCTCTCTCTATTTTTGGACTTGTCTTCGTTTGCACTTTCAGAGACTATTTTGTATATATTGTATATATCTAGTACTTTTTATGTTGTAGTATCTTTTGTACTGATTGATACCAAGTATTGTGGGGGTCTTTTGTATGTCTTGTTCTTTTCCCTCTCTATATATTTATGCATGTTATTCTTATTTTTCCATTGTTATCTTTTTATCTTAGTAGCCCATTACTTTTCCCTTCGGGCTAAGGGTTCGGCTTACCTGTAGGTGGGGTATAGTAGGTGTTATCACGACCTGAGTTTTCAAGTCGTGATAGAGTAGTATCAGAGCCCAAGTTCACCAGTGTCATTGGTACAAGGGCAAGTGTCTAGTAGAGTCCCGTGGATTGGTATGATGACTTTCGTATCCTATCTTTGGGAGTATTTATGGCATTCTTAAGATAATTTTGCATTTTGGCACCTTATCATGCATTCTATTCCTAACAGTTCCTAGAAATCTCAATTGTTTCACTCTTTTGTAGAATGGTTAGGATGAGGGCTATAACGGCCACGAGCGAGTCCCCTGCACTGGCAGTTAAAGCTCCAGCAAAGAGCAGGTAGAGGTTGACCCCGACGTTGAGGTAGGGCTAGAGCTGCAGCACCAGCTCAACGCCAGGTGAGAGAGCCATCACCAGACCCAGTATTTTATCTAGAGCCTGAGGTTTCTCTAGAGTTAATGCTAGGGGATTTGCCAGATTAGCAGCCAGTAGGGTAAGGACAAGCCTAGCCTCCAGCCAAACTTGTAGCAACACCGACACTTTAGGTCGCTATTGTCCAGTTATTCAGTGTATTGGGAGGTATGCTGGAGACTTCAGTTCAGGGAGCAGCTCAGGATATTCAGGGTGCATGAGTGCAATCTATCGTTGTGGCTCCCTATGTTGAGGTACCACTAGTATTGTCGGTTGCTCTACTGATGGCAGCCCAACCAATCATGACTTCTAAGGAGAATAAGATGTTGGGTCAGTTCCTTAGATTGGCACCACCGAGGTTTTCTGGCGCTCCAGGGAAGGATGTGCACGATTTTATTACCAGGTGATAGGAAAGGTTACATAACCTCGACCTAGTTGATTCTCATGGAGAAGACTACACAACTGTTTATGTTGATTGTTCAACAAGATAGTGGTGGAGGGAGTATATTGAGTGTAGACCAACTGGGTTCCCTACTATGACTTGGGCATAATTCTTCAAGGCTTTATTGGGGAATTATATGCCTTACAGTGAGTGTGAGAGAATGAGTGATGAGTTCTCTAGGTTACAGCAGGGTTCTATGATAGTGGTCGAGTATGAGTCGAGGTTTTATGATCTATCCAGGCATGCTACTATGATTCTGCCAACCAAGCATGAGAGGGTGCATTGTTTCTTCAGAGAGTTGAGACTTTAGCTTCCCCTAGCTATTGAGAGCATGGTAACTTTAGGCCAGTTGTTCTTGGATTTTGTTTATCATTCCCGCACTGTAGAGGGCATTCATTGTGAGGCCCATAGGGGCAGTGACAAGAGGCCCCATCACTAGGGCAGTTACAGTGGTCCACAGTTGTCACGCCCCAAAATCAGGGAGGCGCGACTGACACCTTGTTATTTACTTGATTGAGCAAACAAACTGAAACCAGACCAACCAATACATACAGGCCGCTAAGGCCAACACAATACCAGAAGAAATGCAATGGGAAAAAAACTCGAATATAACAAAGATATAATACAAGGCCAACTATGGCGCAACTGACTATCAGACCCATTGCAGATGTCTACAAGCCTCTAAGATTAAAAGCTACTAACAAAGATTTGGGATAGGACACCAATGTAGCCATTACCTATACAATGCTAATGAAGACTCTAGATTCAGCAACTCTGAAAAGAACATAGCGTAGCAACCATCAGTTGAACTCGACCACATGTAATCAGGACCACTGTCTACCTGATAACCTACAGGCATGAATGCAGCGCCTCCCAGGCAATGGAAACATTAGTATGAAAGAATGTACTGAATATAAAAGGTGACAGAATAATAGGAACAACTGAAACCACAACATGATAGAATTTTAAAAAGAAATAATACCAATATTCCAACCACCACCTATACCATCCAACGTCAACCCAATAATACCTTACCAGCCTCTACTCTAGGCTTCACACAAATCATAACCTCAGCCCCATATTGGCTCAAACGTCAAGATGCAGCTAACCACAATAATCATAACATAGAAATGTAATACAAGATGAACAACACAATACAGAGGCTCAACCTGCGGAACAAACTCATTCCTTATGGGAGAGCAACACACAAAGAAGACCATGCGGAAAAGTAATCATGCCTTACAGGTCCTCACAGTTCCATAGGCTTGACCATGTGGAAAGGTCTTATGCCTTACAGGTCATCACAAAGCCACGGGCTCAACCATGTAGAAAGGTTTCACGCCTTACACATTTTTATAAGCCCTCTAGGCAATCACAGACATAAAATGTAGTAAAAACATGATACAACATAAAACACGTAATATACAATACAAAGCAATATTTTAAGGCATACCCCATGTACCCAAGAATTATTGTACCTCTTCCTTACCACGACCATAATATCATGATCAACCTAACAATCACTGAAATCTAATAACCACAACCATATATACAACATCTTTTACTTCCAACTTAACACAAAACATACATCACTGCATATGAATTTTTAACAACAATAATTTAAAGAGATCTAACAATAGATTCTTTGATAGCACACTAGATACGAAGATTTAAAATCTTAATGAATTATGCTAAGAAAACAAGACAAGCCTTTATGTGCCTCAAATTGTATTCAAATAACTTGATGAATGTGTACCAACTGGGTCCGTCATTAAGGGTAAACCACTCGTGCCAATTTTTAGAGTTAGAAAACTCTGGATTTAGGAGTTCAAAATTGTAGGCTAGGCTAGTCTCGACTGGTTTTGGAGCGAGGCATGGGCTAGGGTAATCTGGGTAAGAATTGGGTAAAGTGTCTTAATTTGAGATAGTTTTCCATTTATCTAAGACATAAAGGAGTCTGGGGGACTTTTCAGAATTGAATTCGGGTAAGTAGAACACCCAATATCGAGGTTGACGCGAAGGGGTTATTCCAGAACGTCAGGGATTTAAGTGTGTTGTAAAATGGACTTTTTTAGAGTATTTCCAGGAATTCTCGAGCTACTTCCCATAATCAGCACTATCGTTCCGCCATGGAGACCTTCACTATAGCAGAATAATTACCGCTATAGCAAAAGTCAACAGCGGTCAGCCTCTGTCGTAGCGGTCATCTCTGATACAACAATATCGCTATCGAGGAATGCACCCCTATAGTTGAGCATGAAGGGATTTAATGCAGAAACATTCCCCAAAAATAGTCAATTTTCTTCAACACATTTTGGGAGAAGGGCAAGGTGATTTTGGCAATTTTCCTATGTTTTCCATTGTTTTTTATCCTAAAGGTAAGGATTCTACTCTCCAAACTCCATACTATGTTTCCTACGCTATAGCATTGCTAAGGGTAGACTTGGGAAAAGGTTTAGGATGACCTGGGCATGATGGAATCCGAGGGAAAAGAGGAATTCTAAAGGTAGAAGTTCTTGGTTGTTAATAATTCTTCTATATTATGATCATGTGACTTTAATTCTCTAAATGTATCCATAAAAATGGTAGAACTAGGTGAATTAATGGTGGGAAAGCCCGGGAAAAGGGTGGAACAATCATGGATGGCCTGGGGTTTAGGCTTTTGCATAATCCGGGTAAATTATAGGCCATAAAGATTGATTCTTGGCAAGAACTTCGGGAAGCAGGAAAGCTCCGGTTGAGTAGAGCTTGGACTAATTTGAGGTAGCTGATGGTTATTGATTCCTGTATGCATTGTATGTTTGTTTACTTTCAGCTGAGCATTTGTGTGAGTTGTATTGCTTAGGGAATGGTTTAGGAATGTCCAAAAGTCCTGTTTTCTGTCTAGTGAAATGAACTAGGTGTTATTGCTTGTTGGTTTACAAGTGTTGATTGTTCATTGTTTATGACTGTGGATTTGTGTGACATTTTATTGGCTCCGGTACCATGCCTGGTATGAGATATACTAATGGTTGGCTTGGGAACCACGACTGGTACGGGATATACTAACGGTTGGCTGGGGTATCATGCCTGGTATGGGATACTAACGGTTGGCTCGGGTACCACGCTTGGTATGAGTTTACTGTTACATTATGCATTTTGATTTTAGTTCCATTAGTGGACCGGGCTATATTTATGATTGGTGATAATGCTTATAGTCCTTGAGAGGCCGAGTTATTATTATTGGTCTATGAGTTTGGTCTTGGTGTAGACCGGGTTGCATGTTTAACACTTAGGTGTTGCCTAGGGGGATCCCCGGGTGGGCCCAGGATATGTTAAATGGTGAAATTACTGATTTTATTTGATTGTTGATGATGGTTATAAGAGTGGGTTACATGTAGGGACAATCTACGAAGAGACTTGTAGTTAGGGACACCTGTGTCTTGTTTACATGTTTCCTGTACTATTACTTAACTATTGTATTGTTCATATATTTCTATTTGGAACTGGCTGATGATCCTACCAGTATATGGTGGTTGTGTACTAATTCTGCACTTGCATTTTATTTTGTGAGTACATGCATTCTTTTGGCGGTTGATGCACGACCTCACCTGTAAGCCTAACGCATCAAGGCATCAAGGGTGAGCTGCTTTGATCGAGCTGCCTTGAGTTCTTTCATACTAGTTGTAGCCCATTTGTTTTGGGCTTAAATTCTGCTCACTTACATTAGGGTTGCATCCCCGTATGCTAGACATATTTGGTCAATGTTTTGATACGGTGACTTTCAGGTTCTAGGGAGGGATTTCCATAGGTTTATTTATATTAGTGTTGATTTGGTTGATTATTGCTAGTTTATTTTCTTACACACTGGTTTTGAGCTGTTAGAACGGTTAAGTTTTGGGGTAATTGATGGTTCACTCACTCGGGGGTTAGGTGGGTGCCACTCATGATGGTCTGGGTCGTGACAAAGATGGTATCAAAGACCTAGGTTCGTTGATCTCGTCATACCAAAATAGGTCTAGTAGAGTCTTGCGGAATGGTACAGAGACATCAGTACTATTCTTCAAGAGGCTATAGGACTTTAGGACTATCTCTTCATTCTTCCTTCATGCTATAACTTTAACCCAATTGGTATCTGGTGTTATAAATTAGTATCTGACTTCGTTCACTCTTCTATCCATAGATTGTCAACACAAGGAACAATGGAGCAAGACTAGCGGTTCTAGCAGCAGTACCAACTGTCAGAAGTAGAGGCAGGGGTAGGGGCAGAGGTCAAGGTAGAGCCACACCCGCCAGGGGTGGAGCTCAAGCAACTACAGGAGCATGCGAGGCGACCCCTCCCCCACTCCAGGATCAGGTCGAAGAGGAGATCGAGGTTGCGATTGAGGAGGGTGTAGAGAAGGCATAGGCAGCACCGGCAAGAGGTGCAGGCCTTCCCCCTATCACACCCAAAGCATTTCAGCAGGTGTTGTCATTTTTGAGTGGTTTGGTTAGTGTCGGAGCCACCCCCTCAGGTGTTGCTTATCAGGTTCTGGGTACTCAGCCAACAGATGCTACAAGTTCTAGAATGGATGCAGCTTCAGGCACTAGTGATTTCTTCAGGCCAATGCTAGGCCCGGTAATGACAGGGAATGAACATGAGATGCTAACCAAGTTTCTCAAGCTGAAACCTCCGACATTTCAGGGCACTGAAAAGGAATATGCTTACGAATTCATATTTGATTTTTACGAGAGGCTGCACAAGCTGGGAATTGTGCAACAACATAGGGTTGAGTTTGTCACTTTTCAGCTGCAGGTTGATGCTAAGCAGTGGTGGAGGTCTCATATGGAATGTCGGTCATCTATTTTCCCCCCACTGACTTGGGAGTAGTTTCATGCTCTCTTCTTAGAGAAGTACGTGCCTCATGCTTTGATAGATTGCAAAAAGGATGAGTTCATGGCTCTGGAATAGGGTAACATATCGGTCACTGCTTATGAGACTAAGTTTCATGCCTTGTCTAATTTTGGTACACAGTTGTTGGGTTCTAAGAATGAGTGGATTCAATTATTCGTGAAGGGCTTGAATACAAACTTACAGGTGCTATCTATACATATGACTTCAGCAGGAAGGGCTTCAACGAAGTAGAAGATTATGTTAAGAAGCTAGAAGGGGTCAAGCAGGTGGGGAAGGCTAAAGTGTTAGCTAAGAGGCCCCAGGATGATGGGAACTTCAGTGGCTCGCACTCCAGGGACCACAATCAGCAGGTGTATTCTCTTTGTCCTATTCAGTCAGCTTTTCTAGCAACTATAGGTGGTCATCCAGGAGCCAATCAGCAGTTTTCAGCTCTTAGAGGCTAGGGAGCTTCTTACGCATCTGCCAGCAGGCCTACACTTGATCGTGGTTGTTTCCATTGTGGTGATTCAGACAACTTTAAGAGGGAGTGCCATCACAGACAGACTGATAATCAGACTCAACAACAGTCTAAGGTTATGGTCCCAACAGGTAGATGTGGTTATGGTAGAGGTCGTCTACAGGGTAGGCGAGGTATCTTTCAGGGAGGCCGAGGAGACAGGGGTAATAGCGGCACCGGTAGGGTGTGGCACAACCAGCCAAGGAAGTAGCTCAGATTGATGATTGGGCTCAGTATTATGCATTTCAAGGAAGGTCTAAGGCTGAGGCTTCAGACGCGGTGATTACATGTACTATTTTAGTTTGTGATAGGATGACTTCCGTGCTTTTTGACCCAGGTTCTACTTATTCATATGTGTCTGTGAAATTTTCTTTGGGTCTGGACATGATATGTGATATCCTTGATTCCCCTATCCATGTTTCTACCCCAGTTGGAGAGTCTGTGATTGTGACTCATGTTTATAATAATTGTTCTGTTGTGTTTGTGGGGTTGCATATTTGGGTAGACTTGGTAATTCTAGATATGGTTGACTTTGATGTCATTTTGGGCATGACTTGGTGAACCCTGTATCATAGTGTGTTGTACTGTAACACCAAGACCGTGGATCTAGAGATTCCGTGTAAGGATAGGCTAGAGTGGGAAGGTGTATACAGGCTTAAGCTAGTTAAGATCATATTATTCGTTCGGGCTAGGAAGCTAGTGGGGAGAGGGTGTACGGCCTTTTTGGCTCATCTCTAGTATGATAGTGTGGAGTCCCCATCTATTGAGTCAGTGCCAGCTATTTCAGTGTTTTGAGAAGTGTTCCCAACAGACTTGCCTGGTATACCTCCAGACAGGGATATCGACTTCTGTATTGACTTGGATCTGGGCACTCGCACAATTTCTATTCCTCCTTATTGTATGCCTCCGACAGAGTTAAGGGAACTTAAGACTCAGCTTCAAGAACTCCAAGACAAGGAATTTATCCATCCCAGTGCTTCATCTTGGAGTGCTCCGGTATTGTTTGCGAAGAAAAATGATGGTAGTATGCGGATATGAATAGAATACAGGTAGTTAAATAAGGTTACCATCCGGAATAAGTACCCTTTACCCCGTATTAATGATCTATTTGACCAGTTACAGGGTGCATACGTGTTCTCAAAGCTTGACTTAAGTTCAGGGTACCATCAGTAGAAGATTAGGCTTGAGGATATTCCTAAGGCTGTGTTTCAGACTCGGTATGGGCATTACGAGTTCTTAGTGATGTCGTTTGGGTTGACTAATGCACTAGCAGCATTCATGAGTTTGATAAATGGGGTATTTAAGTCTTATTTGGATTCGTTTGTCATTGTTTTTATTGATGATATTTTGATCAACTCCAAGAGTAGGGAGAAGCATGCTGAACATCTCAGGGAGAAGTGTGAATTTTTGTTGACTTCAGTCGCATTCTTGGGGCATGTAGTGTCAGAAAAGGGGGTGATGGTGGATCCCCAGAAGATTGAGGCAGTCAAGAGTTAGGTTCGACCTAGCTCTATGACTGAGGTAAGAAGTTTTGTTGGACTCACATGTTACTACCGGAGGTTTGTCAAGAATTTTGCATCTATTGCTACTCACATGACAAGGCTAACTCAGAAAGGCTTACCATTTGTGTGGTCTGACAATTGTGAGGAGAGCTTCCAAAAGTAAGACACTTCTGACCACGGCTCCTATTTTGTCCTTGTCAGTTGACGGTAAGGACTTTATTGTTTATTATGATGCTTCACATTATGGTTTGGGTGTTGTGTTGATGCAGGATAGGAATGTGATAGCCTATGCTTCTAGGCAGTTGAAGGTTCGTGAGAGAAACTATCTGACTCATGACTTAGAGTTGGCAGTGATTGTGTTTGCACTCTTGATTTGGAGGCACCATATCTATGGTGTGAAGTGTGAGGTGTTCAATGATCATCACAGTCTGCAACATGTTTTCACTCAGAAATACTTGAACCTGATGCAGAGAAGGTAGAATGAGTTGTTAAAGGACTATGATGTGACTATTCAGTACCATCCGAGTAAGGCTAATATGGTGGCAGACACATTGAGCTAGAAGATAGCTAGCATGGACAGTTTGGCTGGTTTGGGGGTGTCCAACGACCACTGGCGAGGGAGATTCAGGCATTATAATCTAAGTTCATGCACTTGAGTATTTTAGAAAAAGGTGGGGTGTTGGCCTATATTGAGGTCAAATCCACATTCATAAAGGAGATAAAGGACAAACAGTTTCAGGATTCACAGTTGAGCAAACTCCGGAATAAGGCAATATCCACAGAGTCCAGGGATGCTGATAAGTCAGTAATCTACCAACTTATTGAGTCCATATCCATGAATTATTACTATTTTTTGAATAGATTTAGAGGTGCTTATGACCTTTATTGATATCTATGCAGGTATGTAACGACCTGCTCTATCGTTACTAAAAATATCTGGCATCAAGGCAGGTGCCTCTCATTCGTAATAAGAGTTAGGATAAACTTTTTAGTATGAGAGTATATTTGGTATGTATTAAGGTCATACAATACTCCTAGCATAAAATTAAGTTGAAAGTTTTCTTACCAATTTAGTTTCGGGCTGAGTTCAAACTAAGGTCAACTTTAAACGTGCTTTCCTCCTATAATATAAGGAGTTAGGGGTCCCAATACCCACTAAGTTAAAGATCTCTGAGTCTTATTTCCAATGCCACTAATCGTTCATCAATCCACTTCCCGAGTAAAAAGTTATGACTATTTTACTGAAGATTGTCCATGCTGAAACATTTGAGTCCGTTGTAGCGGGATTTAGGTTTCTATAGAGGTACCTCCGTAGCGGTTGACAGTCCGCTATAGCAAAATGAAAAAACTAGAAAGCCCAAAAATGGGTTTTATAATCTCATTCTCCCTTCTTTAGTGAAAAATAGACGAGGGTTACTCCAAAACCCCTCCTAGGATGCTCCAAAACTTGGGAGCCATGGGAAAGAGGGATTCCGACTGAAAGAACATGAAACCATGGATTTTGGGCCTATCATCCATTAAGGAATGCCTTCATGGAGGCAGAAATTATATCATGCAGCGTCTTGGCATCCAGGTAGGCTAGGTTTTTCGTTGAGTAGACTTCTGACTTATTTTCATTTCCTATTTATTGTGTAGAATGAAAGGGAGAATCCATGTCTAGGCCTTCGAGCACAGAGTCTTGAGAAAGATTATTGGGTTGTTTGGTTGAACTAGAAATAGTAGATTTGTGACAGTGCTTTGTGATATTCTGGGTGTATACTTTTTGGTATGGTTTTGCTAATGAAATTAAGGGACTAGGATGTCGGGAATGTTCGGGGAATCGGAAAGGGTTAGTAATTAACTAATTTGCAAGGAACGAAATTCTGGAAAATGAATTAGGATACTTAAAATATCATAATGGCTGTGTTTCTAAGGCTAGGGGAGGTTTTCCCATGTTATATCTCAGTCCTAGGAGGAAAGTCAGGAATAAAGGTATCTAATGGCATGTTTAAAGGGGGGATTCAGGGTTAGTCTCTTGACGGATATAACGGTTTATGTTGGTTTGGTCTTGGTGTAGGCCGGTTATTATGTTGGTTATTAGTTTGGTATTGGTGTAGACCTAGTTATTATGTTGGTTATTAGTTTAGTCTTGGTGTAGGCCGGGTTATTAAATTGGTTATTAGTTTGGTCTTGGTGTAGACCGGGTTATTATGTTGGTTATTAGTTTGGTCTTGGTGCAGACTAGGTTATTATATTAGTTATTAGTTGTTCTTGGTGTAGATCGGGTTACTATGTTGGTTATTAGTTGGTCTTGGTGTAGATTGGATTATTATGTTAGGTATTAGTTGGTCTTGGTGTTGATCAGGTTTGTCATGTTAACACATAGATGTGTTAGGGGAATTCTGTGTTAGGGGAATTCGGGTTGGGTCCGGACTATGCAACAAGAGGTTATATGTTTATAATTTGTTGTCATTGAGTGTACCAATGACGGTCATGGATTTCTTGTGATTAATAACTAGGAGTTGGCCTTGGTGTAGACCGGGTAGCCTGTTGAACACTTAGGTGTGGTTAGAGGATCCTTGGAGAGTCCAGGTTTCGGGATTATAAAGGAATTTGGATGTAACTCCGTTTGTTGTCATTGAAGGTGCCAATGGTTGCTAGGTGATTTTCATGTGATTTTCTGAAAGTCTGGGATTGTAGTTGTTGGATTTTATAACCAAGATGGAAATTTGTCCTAGAGGTCTGTGAAGGGTCTGGGCACTGGTAAATAATACTACAGGTATAAGTGGTTTTGTTGGGTAGTTAGGTAGGTTACGTCTAAATATCTAGTAAAGGCGGTTCCTTGGGTAAGGGAAGGGTAGTCCGGGCATGGACATTGGATTGATAAAAGTGATGTTGAAAGGGGTGAAGTATTTACCTTGTGCATTTTATCTTAATTTTTATATGATGGCAGGAGTGAATTCGGGTCAGCCGATGATGCCTACCAGTACATGTGTTTGTACTGATTCTACTCTTTCTATACCTTTTAGGGTATAGTCTGGTTGCAGGGTTGGTGATGTTTCACAGGTTCAGGATTGCAGTGATTTCCAACAGCTCCTACTTCCTTCTACGGTGGGAGGTGTGTCCATCTTATGTTATAAGCTCATTTTGTAGAAGCTCTTGTACCGACTTAGACTAGGTTCTGGGGAGGTTGTGTTATATTGTTAGTAAATTTCCACAAGTTCTAAAGGTTGTTATTTTTCGAAAATTGTTGTATAAAGTTTATCCAGATATTTGTAAAAGGATTTCTCATGTATAAAAGGGACTTACTTAATGGTTATTTTCTTTTCTGCATTGCATGTTGGTTCGGGTCGTAAGAGTTCTCCAATCTCGATGGATTAGAGTACGTACCCGCTCGGCCCTGTAGTTAGGTCCTAACAAATGGTATCAGGGCCCAGGTTACCGGTCTTCCAGTACAAGAGCAAAATATCTAATAGAGTCCCGCGGATTGGTGTGTTGATGTCCACATCTAATCCAAGGGAAGCTATGAAGTATTCCATAAAACACTTCTCTTCTTTCATTCCTTTTCGTGTGGTTTTGTTACTTGCTTGTATGGATTGAGTCCAATTGGTATCTCTCGATTCCAATTAGTATCTCAACAAGGTGAAGTATGTCATTAGACTCCGGGTATGACAAACAAGCAAGAAGGATTGGAACTGGGAAGGTTCCAACAGGTATCTGTCCTGAGAGGTTGTGGTAAGGCATGGGTGATTGGCTAAGGGTCATCCATGGGGCGAATATAGAGTAATATTTTTGGTCTGATTTTTGTATAGCTTGAAACTGAAGTGTTTGTGTATTCTAATGCTGGCGTGATTCATTCGTATATGATTGTTGTTTTGTTATGAAATTGTGAGTCTGAAAGTTTTATAATTGATTCTTGGTGTGATTGCGTGTGATTAAGTGTTGTGTGTGTATGGAGTTATAATTGCATATAGATTTTTAGAAAAAGGGCTCATCACTGATCAAGGTGGTAAGGAAAAATGAATTATGACTGTAGGGAAACTCCAGTTTCAGGACAGTCGGGACTTGGTTGCGAGCCATGGGGAAAAAGGTCTATTATTGATTGATAGCGGGAATTTTGGTAAGAAAATTTATGTGGTAACTCAAGATTGTGACTTCATTGAATTTATTCTGGATTTAAAGTTTGTGGTTTGATTTAGGGATAAATTGCAGTATGCTTTAATTGTTTTATTACATTCGGGTATAAACTTACCATTGGTATAGATGGTAAGGGGACAAAAGGAATTGATGACTGTGGGGAAGCTCCGGTTTTGAGACAGTCAGGATCAATTGGGAACCATAGGAAGGAAAAAGAGGAACTAGTAGTGCACGATAGTGGGAACGTGATATTGTGTACGGTTCTGGGGTATTTCATAACTAATTTTATGATAATGTGGTGCTAAATTCTCAACTGAGCATAGTTGAGGTTGGTATTGAGGTTAAATTTAAAGACCGTAACGTGATTTCATGTGTTGATATGAAAATAGGGAAGGAGAATAATGGAATTTTGCAGAAATGGAAAATTGTATGGGCTGCTACTATTGGGGGTCGCCATAGTGATGTGCATGTCTCTATAGCAGGATGGGCAGGGCATAATCCCTATCCTATTTTCCCCCTTTTTGTTTTTCATTCCCGAATTATTTTAAATCACTAGTTGAGCTAATGCATGAATTATAAGGATTAGTATCCATGGGCGATTAAAGGAAATGGTTGAAAATTCTATGCGTTAATGAAACCCATAATGGTGTATTGGTTATTGGTTATACTCTAGATGGTCTATCCTTATGTGTTGATTATGGAACGGTGAAAATGTTCATAAGGTAGAAGTCCCAAAGGGAAAACATGGTGTAGTGTTTGGTAATATAATGTTTGGTATATCATTGTTTAGGGTGTAATTGCCCAGGTTAAGATTTTTCTCGGGATAGCAGTAAAAATTTTAACGCTAGGCTAGTCTCAGATGATTTCTGAGCAAGGTATGGTCTAGGGCAATCTGGGTGAGGATTGGATAAGGTGTCTTGTATTGAGCTAGTTATACTTTTATCTATGATATTAAGGAGTTCGGGGGACTTTTCGAAATTGAATTCGGGTAAGTAGAACTCTCATTATAAAGATTGACGTGAAGGGGTTGTTTCGGAACGTCAGGAATTTAAGTGTGTTGTAAAATAGGCACTTTTGGGGGAGCTTTATGACTTTATGTCCCATGTCAACCATTATAGCAATTGATATATTGCTATTGCGACCTTCGCTATAGCGGAGAAATTACCGCTATAGCGGAAGTCAACGGATGTCAGCATTGTAGCATGGGACTTAAGTTTTAGCCCGTTATGGTTGGAATTCTTTCACTCTGGTATTTCAATGAGGCCCTGGATTTCTTGGGCACTCGAGAAGGAGTAATCTAACTGGTCTCGTACAGCTTGAAGGAAGAAATTCCTTGACAGAGCAGAATGGAATTAAATTTCGATTGAGCTTGGGTACACCTGGGGGATTTGAGAGTTTGGTGGTTTGTGTAAGGATATTTCTACACTTTCATCGAAGAGCATTAAGGTTCTAAGGGATGGTTCATTCTTTCCTTCTGCCTTAGAGATCGTTCGGGGATGAACGATGGGTAAATTGGTATCTGTTGTAACGACCTATTCCGTCGTTACTGAAAATATCTGGGATCAAGGCAGGTGCCTCTAATTCGTAATAAGAGTTAGGATTAATTATTTAGCATAAGAGTGCATTTGGTATGTACTAAGGTCATACAACAATCCTAGCACAATGTTAAGTTGAAAGTTTCCTTACCGATTTAGTTTTGGGCTATGTTCAAACTAGGGTCAACTTCAAACGTGTTTTCCTTCTACAATATAAGGAGTTAGGTGTCCCAATACCTACCAAATTATGTATCTTTGAGTCTTCTTTCTAACGCCACCAACCGTTCGTCAATCCGTTTCCCGAGTAAAAAGTTATGAATGTTTTACTGAAAACTGTTCGTGCTGAAAAATTTGAGTCTACTTGTCACGACCCGATTTCTCGGTCATGATGGCACCTACAACCCCCTAGTAGGCGAACCAATTTCCGTAGCCCAGGACAGTTAGTAATGGGCTACTATCTAACAAATAAGCGGGAGAATAGTTTAATAAGCATAAGTAAGGGAACAAGATGAAGATAATAGATAACAGGAATATATATATACATATGCGGAAACTAAACCAAACCCCAAGACCTGGTATCATAGTATAGAGCCAGAATTACATATAAGGAATACAAACGATCCAAAACAACGTATACATATGTCTCCGAATGGTAATAGAGTATATAAAGCAAAAGATAAACTAAAGCTATGCTCCGATCGCCAAGAGCTCACCCTCAGTTTGAAGTAGTCCCCAACAAATCTCCAAGCACGAATCACAGCAATTTAATGGCACTGGCCCACGCTAGGATCTGCACCAAAAGATGCAGGGGGTAGGGTGAGCACCAAATGCGAAGTATAAGGTACCCAGTAGGTATCATAGGCCGACTGGGCGTATATAAGATAAAAGCGTAGTAACAGACAGAATAGAAACAAGTAGTTACAGAAATCAACGAAAGGTACACAAGAAATACCCCAGAGGGAAATCAACAGAAACACATGTGAGGCCAGCAAGCAGAATATATAGACTATAGGCACATGTGGAAGTAAGAAATAACGCACATGGGGTCCTTGCAATGACAATGTATTCATAATAAGTTTACGAAATGGACGGTATACCGGTAACCTCAAGTGTAAGAAGAAGAGAGAAAGAGTAATGATAGGCATGCTCAGAGACATGAATGAAACTCAACTAATCATATCAATCTCAAATCCAGAAACTAACAGTCTACCAGTAACCAATTTCATACTTAACCGTAATGAGAAACAATTCTATAAGTAAATAGCAAGAGTCTACCTATAGTCCCCCGTCCGCCCGTACAATCGAGGAACACAAACAAGTTAAAACAAACCATCCGGCATCCCATACTACCGGAGAGTACAATCAACAAACAACAAACAAGGGTGGAGCCTCAAACAATGAATGATATGATGCATGAAGATCTCAAGTGAAATGGTATCTCTGTATGTACCTCCTCCGGTGCCGATCCGGCCCAGCAGGTAGGTTCCATGGAAGGACACTGCCCGTATACCTCTACTCCACTATATACCCTTCCTACGGCACACGCAGCCCTAAGCCCCAGTCCCGGATGGAAAGGTCCATGGATGTCCCCGATCCCATACTAAAAATCATTATCAAAACATGTCATTCGGAAGCAAGTCCGGTTTCAAGATAGAGACCCAGTCTCGAATATGCATGCCCAGACCCTGTCCAGGACTAAAGTAGTAGGAACATATCTCAAAAATCCCTCCAAGTGTGCCCGGGCATAACCAGGTCTAAACAGTAGAAAGTCATCTCATGTGCTCGGTCCGACCGACGCTAAAATTATCTCAAGTAGCAAGAAAGCTCAACTAGCACCCCGGCCCTGTCGAGTCTAGCGTTAATATAAAACTGGTGATTTAAATCATAATTTTACTTTCTTTTACCCAAGAATATTCATAAGTTAAATCAAACCATTTCCAATTTATTTCCATCAAAAATGGGCCCCCAGGGCCATGCAAGGTTTAGAAAATAGTGTCACTAGGCCCGAAACTAAAACCGTAGTAAAACATAGATAAAACTTCTTTATATGCATGGAAATGGTATGATCAAACACAATAGCTGCCCAGCAGCTCACAATCAACCTATCGACCCTGTACGGGCCCACAACTACTCAGTAAGCATAACCAGCCTAGAAGGATAATTCTATGCCCGGGACTCGCGGACTTTCCCAATATCCCAACTTCTATGTTCCAGAGTCAACAAGGCCTCACAGGACCACAAGGGTAAATAAAGCATATCGGCAAGTACTACAAGCAACGGAGGAACAAAAGTAGGCGGACATGAATAAAGCGGTCAAGGTCTGTGGTACCAACCTAATAATCCAACCCAAGGATGTCAGCTAGTACAATTTTATCCGATATATGATAAGTCTAGGGAGTTTAAACCATAAACTACCCGTCGTCCGATGACAAGCTGCTAGGACAAGGATTTTCGAGCTTGAACCGCTCTGATGAGCTACGAAATGAAATCAAACTTGAACTCGGGCTTGAATAACTTGATGTAAATAATCGATTTTCTTTCAAAGATCAAGCACTGCGTCAAAATATATTTTGAAGAACAACTTTTTAACCTAGGGAGAAAGTTTTGTTTAATCCGTGTAAATGTATATACACACAGATAAGTAGTTGCCAAAAAAATACCTAAAGTTGTACCTAACTACTAATATTTATATGGTGATAAAGGCAAGTGATACCACCTAATTTAGGAATAATTGTTGTCCTATCTTAATGGTTCCACGTGGAGGTGAAAAATGCCCACCTTACACTAACCCAAAATTATTTGAACCGCATTATATGTACTCGGGTATTGCATAGGTTCGTGGTAAAATAAATATAACTTTTTGAATATATCATAATTAATAGAAAATTATTTCAAATAAAACCTACTATATTATAATAATAATTTTTAACATATCTAAATTTACTATCTCCGTTAAAATATTACAATGAATAAAAACCTTATAAAATAAATACATACACAAGTGTATCATAACAAAAGTATTTTTCATAGACATTTAAAATACTTTAAAAAGGTAATAATATAACTTTTTACCACATTCAATCTTTAAAATAAAATATTTTCAAATACGCGCGATGTTAATAAAATTATTAAATTTAGGCTCGCAAGCCCTTGATACGGAATGGAGGTTAAGGTTATACGAACGCAATTTATCATCACACAAATTTGATACTCAGCTTCTAAGACAGGGAATAGATCATAACGACTAATCGAACGGCCAGGGCACCGAACCACCGGTCCCAGCAAGTCATAAATGACTTGAGGCCGCTGCAGGAAAGCTCTAAATGTACAAGGAAAACGTATACGTGGAAATGACCGGAAGAGTCATTACATCATCCACTACTAAAAAGGACTTTCATCCTCGAAAGTCAAGGTCAAGGGGGTACCTGAAGGCTCAAACAACTGCGGATACTGGGCCCGCATATCTCTCTCGGTCTCCCAGGTAGCCTCCTTGACTGGACGGTTCCTCCACTGAACCTTAACAACCGGGATCTCTCGAGACCTCAATCTCCTGACATCTCCGGCCAAATTAGTTGTCGGCTCCTCAACAAAGGCTAAACCCTCACCCAACTGAACTGAATCCCACTGTAACACATGAGACTCGTCTGGGACATACCGACGCAACATCAAAACATGAAATACAGGATGTATAGCTGAAAGAATCGGAGGCAAGGCTTGCTGATAGGCAACGCTACCAACTCTCTGAAGAATCTCAAATGGCCCAATGTACCTGGGGCTAAGCCTGACCCGCCTACCAAATCTCATCACGCCCTTCATGGGAGATACACGGAGAAACACTAAGTCACCGACACTAAACTCCAAGGCACGAAGCCTACGATCAGCATAAATCTTCTGCCTGCTCTGAGCTGCCCGAAGTCTGTCCTGAATCACTTGGACCTGATCTAAGGAATCTCGAAGCAAATCTGTACTCTGTGGCCTAGAATCAAAACCATCAAACCAACCTATCGGTGATCTGTAACGCCTTCCATATAAAGTCTCAAAAGGTGCCATGCCAATACTCGAATGGAAACTGTTATTATAAGAAAACTCTGCCAAGGGAAAAAACTGATCCCAGGAACCTCCAAAGTCAAGAACACAGGCCCGAAGCATGTCCTCCAGAACCTGAATGGTCCTCTCGGACTGGCCATCTGTCTGAGGGTGGAAAGCGGTACTAAGATGAACCTCTGTACCCAAATCTCGCTGAATAGCCCTTCAGAACTGAGATGTGAACTGAGTGCCGCGGTCTGAAATGATAGAAGCTGGGACCCTATGCAATCGAAGAATCTCACGAATGTAGATCTGAGCTAGCTTCTCCGCCCCGTAAGAAGTCTGAACCGGTATAAAGTGTGATGACTTAGTCAGCCTATCAACGATCACCCAAATGGAATCAAACCTATGATAAGTACGAGGTAAACCAACAACGAAGTCCATAGTAATCCCTTCCCACTTCCACTAAGGAATGGGAAGTCGCTGCATCAAACCACCAGGTCTCATATGCTCGAACTTAACCTGCTGACAGTTCAAGAACTGAGATACAAACTCCGCTATATCCCGCTTCATACCACTCCACCAGTAAAGTTGTCTCAAGTCTCTATACATCTTTGCCGTGCCAGGGTGAATGTAGTATCTAGTACAATGTGCCTCATGAAGTAACAACTGAATCAAATCACTAATCCTCGGAACACAAAGGTGTCTATCAAACCTCAGAACCCATCTAAAGCTAGAGTAGCCCGACTGGTCTCACCCTAAACAACCTGATCACGAAGGTCACACAACTGCTGATCCTCAAACTGACGGCTCTGAATCTGATCAATCAAAGTAGAACGAACCTCAACACTGGTGAGAACTCTGCTAGGATCCGACAAGTCAAGCCTAACCAAATGATTAGCCAAGGACTAGATGTCCAAGGACAACGGTCGCTCTGAAACTTAAAGAGAAGCTAGGCTACCCATACTCACTGCCTTCCGGTTCAAGGCATCCGCTACCACGTTTGCCTTGCCCGGATGATACAGAATAGTGAAGTCATAGTCCTTCAGTTGCTTGACCCATCTCCTCTACCTCGAGTTCAGCTCTCGCTGACTCATGATATACTGAAGACTACGGTGATCAGTGAAGATCTCACAGTGAACTCCATATAGGTAATGCCTCCAGATCTTGAGCGCGAAAACTACCGCTGCCAACTCTAAGTCATGAGTGGGGTAGTTGCGCTCGTGAACCTTCAACTGCCTCGATGCATATGCTATTACTCGACCCTGCTGCATCAACAAATATCCAAGACCAACCCCAGAAGCATCACAATACATGGAGAAGCTCTGACCCTCAATCGGTAAAGTCAAAACTGGAGCTGAAGTCAATAAGGCCTTAAGCCTCTGAAAGCTATCCTCGCACTGATCCGACCACTGAAATGGGACATCCTTCCTAGTCAGCATAGTCAAGGGTGATACTAAGGAAGAAAATCCCTGAACGAAGCATCTGTAGTAACCTGCTAGCGCAATAAAACTGTGAACCTCAGTAACAGTAGTAGGTCTAGGCCACTCACAAACCGGTGAAATCTTTCCCAGATCAACCCTAATACCATCCTTAGACACCACGTGCCCTAGGAATGCAACTGACTTAAGCCAAAACTCACACTTTCAGAACTTGGCATAGAGCTGATGATCTCTCA
>QJPP01005426.1:0-59643 GCA_003996215.1 Jaltomata sinuosa | reverse complement strand
GGTAAACTGTGTCCTGCTACCTCCCTATCCCTTCTTAGGTGAATTGCAATCTCGAATCTTGTGTCCAACTTAACCACAACCAAAACTTCCTTCTCTCCTGGCCAAACACTCGTCGTGGTGATTCCTTCCATACTTGTTGCAAACAGGGTGAGAAGGTTCTTTTGCAACACTCCCTTGAGACTGCGAACCTGCTCCTCTACCTGATTGATCATGCCTAGTCCTGGTGGCCTTGGTAGGAGCACTAGCTGAAAAATGAACGGTTCCTGATGATTTCTTCTGAAATTAAGAGCGATGTCCGCCTCCGGACATCTGATGGCTAAAACTCGAACCCTCTGATCTGTCCCTCTTGTTCTCTCTTGATATTTCCCTCAACTTGTCTCTCTCAATTTGATGGGCATGAGTCATAAGTCGAGAAATATCCATGTCACCCAAAAGCATCGTAGACCTACACCTCTTCTTTACCAAATCTGATACTCGATAAACGTACTTACTCATCTCATCCCATAGGTTAGCCATCATGGAAGGACCATACATAGAAAGCTGAGTGAACTTCAACCCATACTCCTGAACTGACATGGAACCTTGCCTCAGATTCATGAACTCATCGGCCTTTGCTTGCCTCAACTCCCTCGGGAAGAATCGATTAAGAAAAGCCCTCTGTAAGCATTCCCAAGTCATAAGGACCACATCCTTAGCTCTAGCATCTTTCCATTGAGTGAACAAAATATTAGCCACGTCCTTGAGTTGATAGGAAGCTAGCTCGATACTATCAATACCAATCACTTGGATCACATGAAAGATCTTCTTTACCTCATCCGTGAAGTTTAGTAGATCTTCACCAACTTTCGAATCCCAGAATTTGGGTGGGTTCATGCGAATGAAATCTCAAATTCGGGTCGCTATCGCCCCACCTTGGGGGTGGACAGGGATAGAAGCCTGTTGATTGGCTTGAGCGGACATAGTCTGAGCTAGCATATGGATAGCATTCCTAAACTCTTCATTTGTGACCTCAGGGCTGAGAATCGAAGGATCAACATTTTGGGCAGCTCTTCGAGGCATGGCACGACAGAGAGGCATAATCTGAAACATAAAAAGGATGGATTAGAGAAGTAATAGAGTTTAACTCTATCGCACGATATTGATCATGAAAGAAGTGAAGTTTTCTTTTTCCTAAGACACCTCGTAGCTTCCCTGTCATAATTGTGGTGCGCTTCACACACATGAAAGAGACTCTTCTCAATGCGGCTTTAAGACATCCTAGGACTCTTGAACCTGAGGTTTGACCCGTGACCACAAGTGCCCCAAGTTAACCCTTAGTCATAGCATACTTAGTCAAATACAAGAACATAGCGGAAGAATACTAAATAGAAATAGACAACTACAACTATATACGAACAAGGTTTAAGAAATACCAAATCCAAATATGGAGTACAAATCTAGCTATGTCTGAAGCCTCTAACTATCATAAAGAGTTGATGGGACAAGACCCTAACTAACTCTGAAATCTGGAAGAAAGACAAGCGAAATAACTAGACTAATACTAGTCCTCCAAGGATGAGGACTCACCAACAAGATTTGGATACCCGTCGTCGTCTAGCCATAGGCCTGAAGGAGAGAACCTGAATCTACATCATCAAGTGGATGTAGCGCAAAACATACATCAGTACTATAGGATGTACCAAATATGTGAGATATGCAGAATCTGAAGCAAACAGGCTATACGTACTTTAAAACCGAAATCATACTGTGATAGTACAAAACTAGAAGTCAAAGGACTCAATGCAATATCATAAGCAAAGAACACTTGAAAACCAAAAGTAATAGTAGAAGTTCTGAAATCTGAAAGCGGAGAGTCAATGCAATAAATAATCTGAAACTATTTCTGTGGGAGGTTCTCTAACCGACATAGACCATGTGAGCTACATGGAATCTGATGTATATGCTCCATCGAGAGGAACCAATATACCTTGCCAGGGTATAAAGGCATGACTGGCGTGACCATAAATTTTGATGCCCAGCAGAGGGGCTAAATGAACCTATGGGGGCACGTAGTTCTGGGACTTAGGGTACTCTAACCCTGTCCAACTCAATGTTGTATACTACTCCCAAAACATACATATAGCTCATAATACACTTGTGACATATCTAAAGTCAGATCTGTTTGAAAAGCATAAAGACATCTCTAATGTCATGCAATTCTCATATCATAAGTTCTTGAATCTTTGCATAACCATAATACAAGCATACTTTCCTTTCTAAAATCATGACTTAAAGAATTAGGCATGTCATTTCTTAATACATAAGGCCATGTTATCTAAACTTGCAGATTTTCATTATAGACAAGTAGTGAGAAACCATAAATTGATGCTTTAAAACTGAACCCATAAGTTTTCCCCAAATTGGGTAAGAACCCTAATTTTCACAAATTGAAAAATCAAAGTAAATTCATGAGTTTTGGGCATAAGGGTAAAAGAAATCCGTTATTGAATACCCACATACCTTATTGAAGCTTGCTTGATCTAAAAGGAAAAGAAATGGAGGCTTGAACTTGGAGCTTGAAGGAGTTCTTTCTCCTTTTGGAATAGAATTACTTAGAATGGGAAGAGTTTAGGCTATTAGGGAATAAAACCCTACTAAAATAGTCAAAATTTCCTCACTTAAGAGTTAAAAGGGTGTGTATTACTAAAATACCCCTGAGAAAATAATTAGAAAAAGTTGTAAAAAGTTCGGCTTCAGAGACCACGAGTCAATCTACGGACTGTCAACTGAAATGATGAACCGTCAACTGATCCATGGTTTCAGGTGCCACTTCTGGGAGCTTACTGGAACTCAACTCCACGAGTCACTCTACAGTCTGTGAATCAGGACGACGGGACATCCTGTTGACTTATGGTTCTTACTTAGGGAATGAATATCCTCTAATCCTCAGGGATTATGGATGAAAATACGACTCGTTGTTCAAAAAGGCTGGGTCGTCAACCAATTCGTCATCTCCAGGACCCTTCATGGGGGGTCCTCTGGAACTCGAATCACAAGTCCACATGATAGGCCGTGATTCTAAACCACGAGCTGTTAAATAACTCGTAGACTGAGGGAAGAATGCAAACAAGGAGAATACCACGGATCAGACTACGGATCGTGTTCCAGGACTACGGTACGTGATCTTAGGGAACTGTATAATTTCACAGAAATTAAGTTTAATAACTAAATAAAAATTTTGGGGTGCTACATAGGCAAAAAAAATCTCGTAGCCCAGAACGCTTACTAATGGGCTACTATCTAACAAGCAAGCAGGAGAACAATATAAGTAGAGGAAGCAAAAGAACAAGATAAATAAATACGCAACAAGAATACATAAGCGGAAACTAAACCAACAGAGTACAAAAGGATCCAAAACAATATATACATATGCCTCCGAGTAGTAAGATCATATTATATGAGCCAAAACTACATCAACAGAGTACAAAAGGATCCAAAACAATATATACATATGCCTCCGAGTAGTAAGAGAGTACATGATACAAAAGATAACTAAAAGATAAGCTCTAACCATCAGGAGCTCACCCTCAGTCTGGGACAGTCCAAACGTCTCCTCGCATGAGTCTCCATAAGCTAACAGCAATGGCCCACACCAGGATCTGAACCAGGAGATGCAGAGTGTAGTATGAGCATCAATTGCAAAGCACCAGGTACCTAGTAGGTATCATAGTCTGACTGAATGCATATAAGATATAAAGGCAATAATGTAGCATAATAGAAGCAAGTAGTCAGATAAAACAACAAATAAGTACATGAAAGCAAGCACATAAGGATACAAGAGGAAAATAACATACTTGGCTAGTAAAAAGGGAAGGAAGAAAGGAGAATAACGATACATGCTCGAACACAAGATTAATAACCAAGTCATGCTAAAAATACTACTCTCAAGTCAGGGAAGAATCATTCGGTAACCCATAAGAAACTTATCAAGTGAACCAACTGTATAAAATACAACCCTCAATATCCAATCATTCATAGGTAATCACAATAGGAATCAATATCTCGATAGAGTAATAGTAAATCTACATACAATCCCAAGGACCGCCCATACAACCGAGAAATGCAATCAAGGAAATACAAACCCTCCAACATCCCATACTACCGGAGAGTGCACTCAGCAAACAACAAACGGTAGGGTCCATGGAGTTGTACTCATAGGCCACATACTCATAACCTCAATATAATCGTCCGGAGCGTAGCCGGGTCCAAATAGTACTCAAATCTCAAAAATGCATGCCTGAGATTCTATGCGGGTCTAAATAAGTGGATCAAGTCTCTAAACCCCAAAAAGGGTTCCTGAAAATAACTGGGTCTAAAACAATAGCAAAACAAATCTATAGCTCTGTCTGACCGAGTGTAGTACCATTTCAAATCAATAAGAAGTGACATCTAGTACTATGGACCAATTGAGTCTAGTATAAGTATAAAAACAATGACAAAATCATCCTTTTAACTTTCTTATCCCAAGAAGATCCATAAAAGTCATTTCCAAGCCTTTTATAACCATTTTTACCAAAAATGGGCCCTCGGGGCCATGCAAGGTTTAGAAAATCATCAAGTAGTAGGCCTGAAGCCAAAACCATAGTAAAACTTGCAAAAACATCTTATATGGATGATAATGGCATGCTCAGTCACAAACAGTAGCCCAACGGCTCACAATCAACCTATCGGCCCTGCACATGCTCCAATCTCTCTACAACACTAATAACCAGCCTAAGATCGCAATATCGATATTATGTTTGGGACTCACAGACATTCCCAATAACAAACCATCTATGTTCTAGAGTCCAATATAAGGCCACACAGGAACACAAGAGTGATATAAGCAACTACAACAAATTCTATAACCAAACTAGTGAAATAATATGAACATGGAATAGCGAGCACGATCTGGGGTACAAAGGTAATAAACCCAACCAAATGATGCTAATTAGTATAATTATATCGTATATATGTAAAGTCTAAAGGGATTAATCTTTTACCCACATGTCGTCCGATGACAAGCTGCTGGAATGACGATGTCCAAGCCTGAACCGCTCTGAGAAGCTCCAAATGGAAATCAAACTATCAAGAACATTAACTACACATTAATATGGCACTAACAATACCCATATCGCTATAATAATAGCTGGGCCAAAATCCGGGTCTCCGACGGGCCCATGGGCCTCAGAACCTGAATCCAAAAATAAAAGAGTACATACTGATCACCATGATCATAAGAGTACATCCCAAAAAATTGAAGGAAATAGGCATGAATTTTTGGCTAAACCAACCCACCCAATACAAGAAATCAAGGAGGGAACTTAAAGAATGAAAATAAAAAATTAGCAACAAACTTACCGGATTAATGACGGGAAAAATGACCACAAAGCAATGGTGAATTCACCCCAAGAAAATGGTGGCCAAAAGTTGAGCAAGTTGAGCTTTGAGAGCTTATAACAATGGTGAAGTCGGAATTGGTTTTTAAAATGAGTAGAAATAAAGAAGATGCCAACTTATAGATTCCATCCTTGGCCTATGTGAACGCGACCAAGGCATCGCCTAGGCAAAGGCCAAAGAGAGGGGCGGCATGCCATGGCCTATATGTAGGCGGCCATTCCCCGTGTAGGCAAAGGCCAACAGAGGGGCGACTGGCCTACCTTGTGCGTAGGCGGCCAGCCCATGCGTAGGTAAAGGCAAACAGAGGGGCAGCATGTCATTGCCCTGTGCATAGGCGGCCATGCCACCAACAACTATCAACAACATAGTCACAACAAGATTTTTCTCCGATGGACCCTCAAAAACACACCTAGGTTCCCGTGAACACAAACTAGCTGAGTTATTTGACTAAAAATGGTATTCTAGACTCAACAGAATTGATGAAAATACCAACGGAGGTTGATATGATGAAAAGTGGGCCCCACGATGAAGAACCAACTTTAGGTCAAACTTTCCAAAATGGAACCTCATGGCCTAAAACAAATCCGGAAGCCTCGGGACCCAAATCAAAGGTCCCCTAATCCTAAGTCGACATTCTGGAGCTAACAACACAATTAGAGTTTCCATCCGAGGGTGTCTTCTCCGAATGTTGACCAAAGCCAAACTTTCAAGTTCAACTGGCTAGAAAACATAAAAATTCACACAAAACAAAATAGAAAGCTCCCAGAACCCGACCAAGTGTCTATCTAGACCAAAATCCATGCTCTAGAGTTAAGAAAACTGTCAAAATTTGATTCCGAGTGCATTTACCAAGAATGTTGACCGAAGTCAATGATATCCTAACTTAAAGCTCTAAAAAAGGGAAACGACCATAACGACCAAATGAATAGCCAAGCCACCGAATCACAAGTCCCAAAAAGCCATAAATGACTTAGGGCCGCTACAGGCAATCTATAGCAGTATAAAGAAAGCATATTCAAAAATAACTAAAAGGGTCATTACATCATCTAGTACTAAAAGAACTTTCATTCTCAAAAGTGAAGAGTAAGGGAGTACCTAAAGGCTCAAACAACTGCGGATACTGAGATTGCAACTCACTCTTGGTATTCGTGGTAGGCTCCTCAACCGGATGGTGCCTCCACTAAACATTCACAACCTGAATCTCCATATATCTCAACCTCCTGACTTCTCTAGTCAAAATAGCAACCGGCTCCTCAATAAAGTTCAAACTCTCATCCAACTGAACAGAATACCAATGCAACATATGAGACTCATCTGGAACATACTATCGCAACATCGAGACATGTGAAATAGGATGCATAGCTGAAAACATCAGAGGCAAAGCTAACTAATAGGAAATACTACCAACCGTCTGAAGAATATCAAACGGCCCAATGTACCTGGGGCTAAGCTTTCCCCGCTGACCAAATCTCATTATGCCCTTCATGGGAGATACATGGAAGAATACTAAATCACCTACACTGAACTCTAAGGCATGAAATCTACGATCAGCGTATCACTTCTGCCTTCTCGAAGCTGCTCGAAGTCTACCCTGAATCACTCAGACTTCATCTAACGAATCTTGAAGTATATCTGTACTCTGTGGTCTCAACTCCAAACTATAAAACCAACCAATCGGTGATCTGCAATGCCTACCATACAATGCCTCAAAAGGTGCCATGTCGATGCTCGAGTGAAAACTATTATTATATGCAAACTCAGTCAAAGGCAGAAACTGATCCCAAGAACCTCCAAAGTCAAGAACACAGGCCCAAAGCATGTCCTCCAGGACCAGGATAGTCCTCTCAAACTGTCCATCTGTCTGAGGGTGGAATGCAATACTAATGTCATGACCCGATTTCTCGGGTCATGATGGCACCTACAACCTCTCAGTAGGCGAACCAATTCCCGTAGCCCGAAATGAGTAGTAATGGGCTACTACCTAAAAAATATGCACAATGAGAAGAAATAAGCAGAAGAAAAATATAAAGATAGATAAGCGGAAGCAATAACCCGAATATATACATAAGAAAACTAAACCAACCCCATGACTTGGTATTAACAGTACAAAAGCTTCTAATAAAATACAAGTACTAGAAGTAAGAAAATTATAAGTACAACTGTCTCCGAATATACGAAGAGTAATAGTATAAAAGATGAGGTATGGTCAAGCCCCGGTAGGCAGGCACTCACCCTAGTCTCGAATATCCAAAAGCTGTATGAGCCTCCAACACAATCCACGGTAAAAGTTCAACTAATATCTGCACTAGAAAGATGCAGAAGTGTAGTATGAGTACCAATTGCTAAGCAATGGGTACCCAGTAGGCATCATCAGCCGACTGAGTGCGAATAAGATATAAAAATAGTAATATAGCAGATAGCAAGAAAGTAGTCACCGTAGCAATAGAGAAAGCACAAGGAACTAGCATGGAGAATAGTCAACCAAGAGTTATAAGCATACATGCTAGCACATAAGATATACATAACAAAGAAACACATGTGAAAGAGGGAAGAACGCACCTGGAATCCTAGCAACAACAATATATATAAAAAGAGAGAGTTTAGAAGCATGGCGGTATACCGGTAACTTCAAGTAGAAGGGAAAGAAGGAAAGAAAGTAAGCAAACTCACGCCAGACATAATAATTAACGAAAACATACTACAAACTCAACTTCCAAGATAAGAACATACACGAATCACTTTTTCAAGTAAAACCCTAGGATTGAATAACTATGCCACAAGAATTGAAACCCAATACTCAGAAACATGATAAGGATAACACCCAATAACCTACAACAGCTCAGAAGAACACAAAAACAGTCCCTCAGTAAATATAGGACCTTATAGCCTCTCAATAGTCATATTATTAAGAAGCAGAGCTCAACAAGCTGGAAACCACTAAACCACCAAGTACAAAAGGTCGTAACCAGCTCTATAGGATGCAAGGAGTAATATAATCTACCTATAGTCCCAGCAGACACCTATACAACCGAGGAATACCATAAAGTGAAAACAAACCCTCTGGCCACCCATACAATCGGAGCATACACTGAGCACATAACAAATAAGGGTGGAAGTGGAATACCATATGCATGATGATGATGATGAATTTTGAACCAGGTGTGATCTCAGTTCCGTATGTTACCCCCTCCGTTTCCCCAAAGTCCCAATAGAGGCGGGACTCATGGAAGGAATTCTCCTAAGTACCTCTTCTATGTTGTACACCCCTCCTCGTTGCACTCTCAACTTGTAACTCAGGGTCCAAGATTGGTAGGGTCCATAGAGACCTACTCGTAGACCACATACTAAACACGAACTCAAATAACTCAATAATAAGAACCTTGTAGTACATGCCCAGATTTGATACGAATCTAAATTAGTAGTAGTAATCTCAAAAACCCCATCAGAGGCTGCCCGAAGTGTATCCGGGTCTAAATCAGTAATCATGTCTCAATAACCCTCATAAAGGGTGCCCGGAGCTTATCCGGGTCTAAAATAGTAGTAAATCAAGTCTAGAACTCTGGCACAGTCGAGCCTAGTACAAGTCAAAACTTGTAATCAAATTATCGTAATACCCTCCTTTCTCCAAGAGGTTTCATAAAAGCCACTCTCAAAACCCTTTCAAAGTCATATTATAGAAAATGGGCCTCCAGGGCCATGCAAAGCTTAGGAAAATGCTTATATTCGGCCCGAAGCTAAATCACTAGTAAAAATTAGAGAATAGTCTTTGCATGAATGATATCCTCACAAAAAATAAGTTAACCCAATGGCTCACAAATATTCCTATTGGTCCTGCCCAGGCACGATCAGTTCTATACCACAGATAGACAGCCTAAGGTAATATCTAGATGTTCGAGACTCACAGACATTCCTAAATAACCTACCATATATGTTTCAGAGTCAATATAAGGCCGCACAGGAATAGAAGGGTAATATAAAACATCACACGAATACTATATTCAACGTATAGAATAAATGGACAGAAAAGGTGGACTAGATCTGAGGGTATTAACTTATAAAACCAACCCAAGGTTGCTAATTAATGCAGTTATAGCCTATATATGCAGAGTCTAGGTAGGGAAAGACATAAACTACCTATCGTTCGATGACTAGTTGCGGGGACGGTGTGATCAAAGCTTAAACTGCTCTGAGAAGCTCTAAATCACCAAAATATTATCAACACAATAATCTAGGCATTAAAATAAAACCAATGATACCCATAATTCCATGAACATAACTGGGTCAAAATTTGGGTCACAAACGGGACTATGGGCCTCGCAACCCAAAACTGGAAAGGAAAAACACCCTGTGTTCTTTACAATCTCGGGAGCACATGCTCAAAATTTGAGTGAAAACGGACAACAAATGGGGATCCAAAATAGCCCACCAATTATGAAATCAAAGAGGGAATTCTAAGAAGGAAAAACCAGAAATTGAGCAAAAATTACTTAACACTACGAGAGAAAACGCCAAGGAAGTGAGTTCCACGAACCCACGAACATGCATGCCCCAAAAAATAGATTTTACAAGGAATTTACAAGCTATTGAGAAATCACAACAATGGAGGTTGTAAAAAATGGAGAAGAAGCAAGTTTTGGGGAAGAAGAGATTACTCATCGACAAGGAAATGAGATTTTCCAAAACTTTCATAAATTCCCCAAGATAGGAAAAGAATGGAGTACTTTTGTAGAGAGGTTTTTATGTTTAGTGTTGGGAATAAATGAGAGACAAAGCTGAAAATACGAAGGCCAAGAAAAATATAAAGTTGTTGGCCTTGGCCTATGCAAACGCGGCCAAGGAGTCTCCTAGGTGAAGGCAAAAATTTGGGGCGGCTGACATTGCACTATGCGTAGGCGTCCAGCCACACGCGTAGATGAAGCACAAAAATGGGGCGGCTGGCCTATGTCTATGCGTAGAGGCCAGTGCCCGTGTAAGCGAAGGGCAAGATGGTGCTCTGACAGCAGCTAGCTGCCAACAGCCTAGCCCACAAGAATTTAACTCATATGGACCCTTGGGAATGTATCTGGTGTACCTAGAAGTCAAAGGTCTCAATGCAATATCATAAGCAAACTACACTTGAAAACCATATGTAATAGTAGAAGTTCTGAAATCTTAAAGCAAAGAGTCAAATAAATAATCTGAAACTGTTTCTGTGGGAGGTTCTCTAACTGACATATACCATGTGAGATACATGGAATCCGATGTATATGCCCCATCGAGAGGAAACAATATACCTTACTAGGGTATAGAGTTATGAGTGGCATGACAATAATTTTTGATGCCCAACTGAGGGGCTAAATAAACGTATGGGGGCACGTAGTTCTGGGACATAGGGTACTCTAACCCTGTCCAACTTGGTGCTAAATACTACTCCCAAAACATACATATAGCTCATAATATACTTGTGACATATCTAATGTCAAATTTGTTTGAAAAGCATAAAGACATCTCTAATGTCATGCAATTCTCATATCCTAAGTTCTTGAAGCTTTGCATAACCATAATTCAAATATACTTTCCTTTATAAAATCATGACTTGAAGAACTAAGCATGCAATTTCTTAATACATAAGGCCATGTTATCTAAACATGCCAATTTTAACTTGAAACATGCAAATCTGATGGAGTCATGCTAGAAATCATCTTTAATGCATGGGATTTTGAAATCAATTAAGGAACATCAAATCAATTATAGACAAGTAGTGAGAAAGCATAAATTGATGCTTTAAAACTGAACCCATAAGTTTTCCCCAAATTGGGTAAGAACCCTAATTTTCACAAATTGACAAATCAAAGTAAAATCATGAGTTTTGGGCATAAGGGTGAAAGGAATCCCTTATTGAATACCCACATACCTTATTGAAACTTGCTTGATCTAAAAGGAAAAGAAATAGAGGCCTGAACTTGGAGCTAGAGACTTGGAGCTTGAAGGAGTTCTTTCTCCTTTTGGAATAGAATTGCTTAGAATGGGAAGAGTTTAACCTATTAGGTAATAAAACCCTACTAAAAAATGTCAAAATGTCCTCACTTAAGAGTTAAAAGGGTGGGTAATTACTAAAATATCCCTGGGAAAATAATTAGAAAAAATTGTAAAAAGTTCGACTTCAGAGACCACGAGTCAGTCTACGGACCATCAATTGAAATAATGAACAATCAACTGATCTGTGGTTTCAGGTGCTACTTCTAGGAGCTTGCTGGAACTCAACTCCATGAGTCACTCTACAGTGTGTGATTCAGAATGAATGACCGTCCTGTTGACTCGTGGTTCTACCTTAGGAGCATGAAGATCCTCTGATCATAAGGGATTATGGATGAAAGGATGACTCGTGGTTCAAAAGGGTGGGTCGTCAACCAATTCGTCATCTCCAGGACCCTTCATGGGGAGTCCTCTGGAACTCAAACCACGAGTCCACAGGATGGGTCGTTGTTCCAAACCATGAGATTTCTAATGACTCATAGACTGAGGGAAGAATTTAACCAAAGAGCAGACAATGGATCAGACTACGGATCATGGTCCAGGACTATGGTCCGTGATCTTAGGGAACTGTACAATTTCACAGAAATTAGGTTTAGCAGCTGAATCGAAATTTTGAGGTGCTACATAGGCGAACCAATTCCCATAGTCCAGAACGCTTATTAATGGGCTACCATTTAAAAAATAAGCGGAAGAACAATATAAGTAGCGGAAGCAAAAGAACAAGATAAATAAATACGCAACAGGATTACATAAGTAGAAACTAAACCAACACCCCAAACATGGTATCATAGTATATGAGTTGAAACTACATCAACAGAGTACAAAGGATCCAAACAATATATACATACGTCTCCGAGTATTAAGAGAGTACATGATACAAAAGATAAATAAAAGCTAAGCTCCAACTATCAGGAGATCACCCTAAGTCTGGGACGGTCAAAAATTCTCCTCGCACGAGTCTCCATGAGCTAACGGCGCTGGCCTACACCAGGATCATCACCAGGAGATGCAGAGTGTAGTATGAGCATCAATTGCAAAGCAACAAGTACCTAGTAGGTATCATAGGCTGACTGAGCGCATATAAGATATAAAGGCAGTAATGTAGCAGAATAGAAGCAAGTAGTCACAAAAAATAATAAATAAGTACAGGAAATCAAGCATGCAAGGATACAAGAGGAAAACAACATACGTGGATAGCTACTAGAATATATATCACACAGACATATGTGAAAGAAAGAAGTAACGCACTTGGGATCCTCCCAATAATAATATATATAAAGAGTTTTAGAAAATAGGCGGTATACTTGCTGGAACTCAACTCCACGAGTCACTCTACAGTCTGTGATTCAGAACGAATGACCGTCCTGTTGACTCGTGGTTCTAACTTAGTGGCATGAAGATCCTCTGATCATAAGGGATTATGGATGAAAGGATGACTTGTGGTTCAAAAGGGTGGGTCGTCAACCAATTCTTCATCTCCAGGACCCTTCATGGGGAGTCCTCTGGAACTCAAACCACGAGTCCACATGATGGGTCGTGGTTCCAAACCATGAGCTTTCTAATGACTCATAGACTGAGGGAAGAATTTAACCAAAGAGCAGACAATGGACCAGACTATGGATCGTGGTCTAGGACTATGGTTCGTGATCTGGTCCATGATCTTAGTGAACTGTACAATTTAACAGAAATTAGGTTTAACAGCTGAATAGAAATTCTGAGGTGCTACATAGGCGAACCAATTCCCATAGTCCAAAAAGGCTTATTAATGGGCTACAATTTAACAAATAAGCGGAAGAACAATATAAGTAGCGGAAGCAAGAGAACAAGATAAAGAAATACGCAACAGGAATACATAAGTAGAAACTAAACCAACACCCAAAACATGGTATCATAGTATATGAGTTGAAACTACATCAACAGAGTACAAAAGGATCCCAAACAATATATACATACGTCTCTGAGTATTAAGAGAGTACATGATACAAAAGATAACTAAAAGCTAAGATCCAACCATCAAGAGATCACCCTCAGTCTGGGACGGTCCAAAATTCTCCTCGCATGAGTCTCCATGAGCTAACGGCGATGGCCTACACCAAGATCATCACCAGGAGATGCAGAGTGTAGTATGAGTATCAATTGCAAAGCAACAAGTACCTAGTAGGTATCATAGGCCGACTGAGCGCATATAAGATATAAAGGCAGTAATGTAGCAGAATAGAAGCAAGTAGTCACAGAAAATAATAAATAAGTACAGGAAATCAAGCATGAAAGGATACAAGAGGAAAACAACATACGTGGATAGCTACTAGAATATATATCACACAGACACAGGTGAAAGAAAGAAGTAACGCACTTGGGATCCTCCCAATAACAATATATATAAAAAGTTTTAGAAATTAGGCGGTATACTGGTAACCTCAAGTAAAAATGGAAGGAAGAAAGCAGAATAATGATACATGCTCGAACATAAGATTAATAACCAGGCCATGCTAAAAATACTATATAATGACCCTTCCGGTCATTTACACGTTTTCCCCTTTCTTGTACCATTAGAGCTTACTTGTAGCGGCCCAAGTCATTTATGGCTTGTCGGGACCGGTAGTTCGGTGGTCGGGCCGTTTGTTTGGTCTTTATGGCCGTTCCTCATTTTAGAGCTTCAACTTTGGAAATCGTTGACTTCCGACAACATTCTTGGTAATATCAAAGAATTAAACCAAGGTTCTAGGTCAAAGAAATTCCTTACTCGAAAGTTCGAGTTAAAGAAATGCCTCGTGTAACACCTCGCCCGTTTGGAAGGTTTAAAGTAACCCGTGCCTTTGGGGTAAGACTAATAGTGTCTAATATACTAAGAGGGATGTGTTATAAGGTATTATAATCTCAAAATGGTCGTATAATAAGTTTTGAAGTCAAGCAAGTTGTGAAACAAAAGTCGGAAAAAGTTATTGTAAATTCCTTTAAGGAATTCTCTTCAAATTTGGGTTAAATGTCTTAGGGTGTTTATCCCTATATATAAAGAGTTAGTGGGCCCCCGATATACCAAATTGAAGGTCTACCAGTCTAGTTTCCAATGCACTAAACCTTTCATACATACGACTTCAGAATAGAGAGATATTTGCATTTTCGTAAGACTGCACAAGCAGACACGTGAAGGTGGGGCCCACATCCTAAGTCGGTTCAGCTTATAAAAGCTGATTTCTCCTTGGTTTTAACTCATTATTTTCACCCAAAATTCACTGAAAATCAGAGGTAAAGTCCCTAAATAATCCATGGACCTTGATCCTTTCAATTCAGAAGTTTAACGGAAGTTGCTCTATGTCGCGAGCTCATCGTCGTGGTATAGTTTTCTCGTCGTTTTGGCTCCGTTTGTTGCTACTGCAAGGAGGCAGTTCATGGGACTGATATTTTTATGGTATTATCATTTGATTATCGGAAGGAAAGGGTTCTAAATCCTCGACTCATTCTTAATTTGAGCTTTAGAATCAATTCCGAGGAGAACTTATTGTTATCGGCATGTTTGTCGTGTTTTCGTGCCGTATATTGTTACAGCTCGTGGTGGGTCCTTATAATAGCATTTTTAGCTTGGTATTTCAAAGATTTTTGTCGAGGTAACCTTCCTCCTACGACCCTCCTTCATTATTAAATGTTCTAGTATTGTTTTGTGGATTTCTGAGCCCCGAAATGGTATTTTGGATTTGTGGCTTTGGACAGTCCCTTTATCTTGTTATGTTTGGTTATTGTTGTGGTGTTCTGGTTATGGTAAGATGCTGGAGGGATTGGGAAATTGTGTGATTCTTTTTTGGGATCACATACGATAGTGATTGGATTGGACAAACGTGAAGTATGCCTTCAAATAGTGCCTCGGGAGCTCGTCGCTCCTTGGAGATGTGGTTAACGTATTGTTGTGGGATTTAGCTGCCATTTGTTATTGTTATTGGACTCATTTTTATGCTTTGGAGTTGGCTGGTCGCGAGTGTGACATTAACACCTTATCAATTGGCTATGGCTCGTTCTTACTGCCTTGTCGATTCTAGCAATTGTTCCATTACCTTGGTTGGTCAGGCTTCATAGAGACGCCTTTGGGGCTTCAGTTGAAAGTATTTGTTTTGTGTGATTCAGAGCTTCTTGGAGTAGTTCAAGCCTTGATGACATCGTTCCCGCAGCTAGTCATTTGATGACAGGTAGGTTATGGTTTTCCCCTATCTAGACTCTGCGTATATAGGCTATAACTACATTAATTAGCATCTTTGGATGGGTTGTTATAGGTTGGTACCCCAGACCTTGTCCACCTTGTTCGTCCGTTATTTCATGCGTTGTTTGTAGTATTCGTGTAGTATTGTATATTACCCTTGTGGTCCTGTGTGGCCTTGTATTGAATCTGGAACATAGATGGTTGGCTATTTGGGAATGTCCGCGAGTCCCGAACATAGAGATTATCCTTTTAGGCTAGTTATGTCTGCTGAGTAGCTATTGGGCCTGTGCAAGGGTGATAGGAATTGTTGTGAGCTATTGGGCTACTTTTATATTTGTGTGCGAGCATATCATCCATGAAAAAGGTTTTCCCCTGCATGTTTTACTACATTTTTGGCTGCGAGCCACTAGTGACAGTTTTCCTAAATCTGCATGGCCCTGGGGGACCCTTTTTGGTACTGTTGATGATAGAAAAGGGGATTTTTGGATGTTTTCGCACTGATTTTATTACTGGTACTAGTCTCTGCGGGGCAGAGCACCAGACTTGATTTTATTACTGATACTAGTCTCTGCGTCGCAGAGCACCAGACTTAATTTTATTACTGATACTAGTCTCTGTGGGGCAGAGCACCAGAGTTGATTTTATTATTGATACTAGTCTCTGCAGGGTGGAGCACTAGACTTGATTTACTACAGTTTTAGACCCGGTTACGCCCGGGCACCCTTGGAGGGTTTTTTGAGGCATTTTATACTACTTTAGTCCTGGACAGGATCTGGGCATGCATATTTGAGACTGGGTCTCTATCTTGATCCCAGACTTGCTTCCGGATGACATGTCTTGATACTGAGTTTTAGTATGGGGTCGGGGACCTCCATGGACCTTGCCGCTCCGGGCCTAGGGCATTTAGCTGCGTGCGCTGGAGGGAAGGGTATACGGTGGAGTAGAGGTATATAGGCTGAGTCCTTCCATGGAACCTGCCTGTTGGGCCTGATTGGCACCGGAGGAGGTACATACAGAGGTTCTATTTCATATCATATCATATCATATCATACATTGGATTACACCCTTGTTTGTTGTGTGTTCAGTGTACGCTCCGGTAGTATGGGATGTCGGAGGGTTTGCTTTAACTTGATTGTGTTCCTCGGTTGTATGGGCGGCCGTTGGGACTGTAGGTAGACTATATTTACTCCTGTTTTTACTTAGAGATTGTCTTGGCACCCGGTTCTTGAAAGATTAGTGATGGCTAGACTGTCGAGGCTTTGGTTGTGGGATTTTTTATTATTGAGAGGGCTTTGGAGTCCTATCTTATTGAGGCACTTTTATGTGGCCTTCTGAGCAGTGTGTGAGACTATGGTTCTATTCTTGTGGGAAGTTGAGTGGTATCTCTCTGTTATTGTGGCCTAGTTATTTCATCCTAGGGTTGTACTTGTGAGGTGATTCCCTGGTTATGTTATCATATGATTGGATTGGTGTTATGATTTCCTTATACTGGTTGATTCCATTTTGAGTATGTTAGACTTCTCTTCGTCTTTTCCTTCCACTTGAGGTTACCGATATACCGCTATTTTCTCAACTCTCTCTTTAATTACTTATATTATTGTGCAAGGACTCCAGGTGCGTTCTCCTTTCCTTCACCTGTGATTCTGAGTAATTGTATCTCTGTGCTAGCATGTGTTACTTGAAGCTCTTGGTCATGGATGATCTGTGCTAGCTCCTTGTGCCTTGCTTATTGCTTCAGTGACTGCTTTCTTGCTATTTGTTACTTACTGCTTTTATATCTTATATGCGCTCAGTCGGCCTATGATACCTACTGAGTACCCGTGGTTTTGGTGCTCATACTACACTTCTGCACTTTTTTGTCCAGATATTAGCTGAGCTTTCGCCGTTGATCACGTTGGAGACTCGTGCAGCTTTTGGATCTTTGAGACTAGGGTGAGCGCCTGACGGTCGGGGCTTGTCTATATCTCATCTGTTGTACTCTTAATCCTTGTACTTTTGGAGGCAATTTATGTTGTATTTTGTTACTAATAGCACTTGTATCCTATTAGAAGCTTCTGTACTATTGATACCAAGTCTTGGGGTTGGTGTAGTTTCCTTTATGTATTTATATTCGAGTTTTGCTTTCGCTTATTTCTGCTTGCTGATGCATTTTTGGTTAGGTAGTAGCCCATTACTAACTATTCTGGGCTACGGGAATTGGTTCGCCTACTGGGGGATTGTAGGTGCAATCATGACTTGAGAAATTGGGTCGTGACAGCTTGGTATCAGAGCTCTAGGTTCACCGGTGTCATGGTACAGAAGCAAGTGTCTAAGTAGAGTCTCGCAGATCGGTACGATGACGTCCGTATCCTATCTGCGGGAGGCTACAGGGCATTGTTAGGAAAAGTTTCATCTCTTTGGCTCCTCATCGTGTGTTACTGGCTCTATTGACTTCTAAACTTCAGTTGTTCATTCAATCTGAGATGCCTCATACGAGTGCGATAGTGGTTGGTGCCGAGGTTTCTGTGCCTGTTGCTTCAGTGTTTCCATTTGTGCCAGGACTCCAGAGTGAGGGTTTACTGCACTATATAGGGGTGTGGGGTCAGCCCAACCTCCGATTGGATTTATAGCGACCTCAGCGCTTCAAGACACCGTGGCTAGGACTCTGAGCCCTCCGGCGAGTGTTCTAGTACCTGGTTCTGTGAGTGGTGCTTCAGTTACAGTTAAGCTTCTAGTTCTTCAGCAGGGTTGTCTGTCGGTATTGGAGTACGAGGTGAGATTTACCCATCGTACTTTATCTGGTAGAGGCTATTTTTGGTGTGGTGAGCGTGGGCACTTTTCTAGGAATTGCCCCACGATTGTGTATCCCAGACAGCCTGTTTGTTATCATTGTGGATGGACTGGTCTCCTTTATAGAGGTTGTCCCCGGCGAGGGCCGGTTGGGCCTTCAGTTTTGACTACTCAGCTCAGAGTTAGATCCCGTCAGCTTGATGCTCCTCTTGGTGGGATAGAGGTAGAGTTTCCTGATACTATTGCTCAAGGTCAGGCTTTTGCTATCTTCGACTTATGTTAGTCCCGCTCATGTTGCGACTATATCCCTTCTGTCGTGTAATTGCGTATATGCCTACTTGCTACTTGTTTAAGTTGTTTGGCTACTAGAATTGTAGTATCGATATGTTGTTTTATTGGTAGTTTATTCTTTAGTAGTGGATGGGGGTAAGTTAGCCTTGAGAGGTGTTTTCCCAGAGTCGTAGCTCGTGGGTAGTTCTTGTTCTGTTTCTAGTTGGTTATCCCTGTTTCATTGTGATTTTGGACTTTTAGTTGAGTTGCCCTTGTTGAACGGTCCTAGATGGTTGTTGCCTAGGTCGTTATCTAGCGTGGCTAGAGATCCATGTGATGGTTTGGTGTATAACCGGTAGTTGGGCTGGAGTTGAGATTTTGCCTTAGTTGGGAGATATTGGTCATTCTAGTATGCATAGATTGGTTTGGTCTCCCGAGTGTCTAGAGTCGACCCCCTTTGTTGATTAGTTTAGGAGGTTGGAAGGTATGTGGGTTGTTCCCATAGTCTCCTCCACTTCCTGGTCCGCTGGGTGTTTTGTTGTATCCCTAGCTCCAGTTGGAACGAATCTTGATCGTAGTTCTTTTGATGAGCTCCGGATGTCGGCATCGTGATTGGGTCTTGACTTTAAGCACTCCGACTAAGTGTTGATTGTAACCTCGTTGATAGGTTGTATTTGTGGATATTTCAGGTGAGTTGGGCATTCGGCCCATTCTTCTCCCGCCTTATTGAATTTGACGTGTAGCTATGAGTAGTAAGGTAACGACTTCAGGTTCTTATTTGAGAAAGGATTTGTAAGGTTTAGTATGTGCTAAGGAAGCATTTTTGTTTAGTTGAAAAGAAGGGAGATACTCTTTGTATGTGTTTATGTGTCCTCGTAGTTGCCTGAGGGGCGATGAAGGTTTGCTTTGGGATTGTGGGTCGGTGATTCGATTCAGCCATCTACACATTGTTGTGGGTTTTCCATCAATTGGTTTTGTTTTAATAGCAACTGCGGTGTTGGCAATTTGCATATTCAGGCCTAGTTGGGTTACGGGTTCATTGGCAGCATCCAGGTTCGATCAAGGCTTTAGTTGGTAGTTTTGAAAGTTGGGGTTCAGAATCATGGCTTGGCAGGTTACATCAGATGGTTTGTGGCAGTTTCTATTTGGTTGCAGCATCCTAGTGTCGGGAGGCAGTGGGTGCAGGCAACTTAGCTTCTTTACTTCAGTTGTGGATTCGGCTATTGGCCTTGGACACCTAGTCCTTGGCTAACCTCTGCAAGAGGCGAGATATTGAACTAGCAGCGGTTCATCCAGTCTTTCACATTTCATTGTTGAAGAAGTTTGTGGGTGATTCGGCATCTATAGTACCTTTAGAGAGTGTGGCTGTTAAGGATAGCCTCACCTATGAGGAGGGTCAAGTTGAGATTCTTGACAGTCAAGTTCATAGGTTGAGAAACAAATAAGTCACTTCAGAGAATGTTTTGTGGAGGAATCAGTCCGTAGAGGGAGCTACTTGGGAAGTAGAAGCAGCCATGATGTCCAAGTACCCTCACCTCTTTCCCTCTGATTCAGTTTCAGCTTGAGATAATAGTTCATCTCCAATCTCTCAGTTTACTCTTGTGTAATTCAGTCTTAGTACCTTTTTCCCTCAGTTTTACTTACATTTCAGCATGTTTGCATGTTCATGGAACCCAGTTCAGTTAGATATCAGTTTCTAGTACTCAGTTGGAGGGAATTGCAACTCTTTCCCTCCATCCTCAACTTGTTTAGTCTTCATTCGAGGACGAATAATCCCAAGGGGAAGATATTTTAATACCCCAGAACATCCAAGCCTAGACTAAGCTCAGAAAAACCAGTAGAAAATAAAAAATTCAGAAAATTCAAGTTTCCAGGAACCACGATTCAAGACCACAGACTGTAGTTTGGAACCACGGTCCGTCGTCTCAAACTGTAGTCCCAAATCCAATAGACGCCCAGTCCTAGTCTCAGGAACCATGAGTCAGACCATGGACCGTAGTTTGGAACCGACTGTCACTCGTGGTTTCCCTTAATCAGAGGACCAGCAGTCCAGGGCTCAGGGAGTATGAGTCAGACCACGGGCCATAGTCTAGGACTACGGATCGTCCTGTTGACTCGTGGAACCAAAACCTCAGAGACCCTTAGCCCTTGTCCCAAGAATCACGAGCCACATGGCGAACTGTCTTCCAGGAGTATGGTCCATCCTGTGGAATCATAATTCCTGAGACCAGAGAACACCTAAAACTCCTAGGTAGGACCACGACTCAGTTGATGGTCCATCATCTAGGAGTACGGTCCATCATTTCGAGTCATGATCCCTGAGTTGCAGTTTTCTGCAAAATTTCTTTTAACTTTCCCAGGGGTATTCTGGACTTTTCATACCTCTTTTAAAGCCTAAGCTATGATGTTTTGACTACTGTAAGCCTAGTTAATTAGTCACAAACTACCTAAAACATCTATTCTCCTAAATTCTTCAACCTTAGAAAGAAAATAAGAGAAAGATGTGAAAGTTTTCTCCCAAGAACAAGCAGAGGTCTTCATCAAGTTCTGCCCCAAAAATCCAAAGATTCCTCCATAGATTTCTTAACCAGGTATGTGGGATTTCACTAGTGGGTTCCTTTCACCCATTAGGTCCCTAGATTCCAGTCAGTCTTCAGTTTTCTCCATGATATGTTTAGACATAGGGTTCCAAAATCTTAGGGATTTATTGAAATTCAGTTCCTACAACCTCTGTGGTATTGACTACACCTTTCTTGGAGAATTAGTATAGTTCTATGTATAATGTTCAAAAACCCTAGTTAGTATACTTACAGTACTTTATGAATTAAGCTTACTAGGCATATTAGTTATATGCTCATATATAAGAATTCGAATGCCATATCCCTCAGTATATTTATGTTGCATTCTCAGTTGATTTCTAGTATTTTGAGCTATCCAGCAGTTCAGTACATTGTTGCTTATATTCAGTTGGGAGTAGAATTAGTACTGAGCAGATGAGGGGATGAAGGTTTAGTTATCAGTTTAGGCTAAGATCTTTAGTAGCGGTCCCCAAGTCCCAGAACTACGGCACCACTGTAGGTATTGAAGGAGTCGGCTATCAGACTAGGCTTCACCTCCTCATCCCTTGTGGACATTAGTAGTGGATCCACGTCAGACTTGTTAGTACCCTTGGCAAGGTACAAACACCTTTCCATCAAGGGTTATAGATTGGCCCCACAGTTATCTCAGCTTAGGGTATGTCGGTTAATAGTAGCTCCCATAGTCATACTTATGTTGCATTGACCATTTATCCAGTATTTACTTCAGTATTCAATTTAGCATGTTTTATCTTTATTATTTGTAATTGGTCATTGCATCCAGCTTAGTTCTCAGTTATGTTCTAGTATATCTACTTCTATGATCAGTTATTATGTTGTTCAGCTTAGCCTATATCCCACATGCTCAGTACATTCAAAGTACTGACACATACTTTTGTGCTACCTCATTTTATGATGTAGATTCAGGTGCTCAACATCCAGACCGCGCTTAGTTCGACTTCCAGTACTCAGTAGTTCAGTGGTGAGTCCTCATTAGTCCGAGGACAATAGACATGCTTATACCTTCAGTATTTACTTTCAGTCTCAGATTTATTAGAGTTAGCTGGGGGCATGTCCCAGCAACTCCTATTCAGTTAGAAGGCTTTCATACATAGACTAGTTTTAGTAGTTGTTAGTATTGTTTTTTTAGTCAACACTAAGCTATTTATATATTTAGACTTTTGGGTTCTTCCTCATTTTCAGATAATGATTGTTTTAGCTTCTGCATAATGCATGCTTTAAATCTAATTTTGTATAGATATGCCATGCCATGGGTTAGCTTGGGGTCACTTGTGACACTAAGAACCGTGTCGCGTCTAGGAGGTAGCTTCGGGGCATGACAGAATGTAACTCAAAATATTGTATCCATAGTGATTTGATGAATTGTTATTCTGTTCTCTTCCATATCAACTAGACAATATGACAGGTATATTTCTACCCATGTTAGTGAACCATTCCTCTTTCATTATAAAGTTTACAAACAATTCCTATATTCCTTTATTGCGTATGTAAATTTCCTATTCCTAGTCCAATCTATGCACCATAAATAGTATTTGATAATTGACCAAAGAATCAAATAATTAAGATCAAGAGAAGATAAATAGCTCAATAATGGAAATCCAAATCAAATAATACGATAATCAAACATCAACTTTCATGTCTTAACTACAACCGTAGAAACTAAGAGGCTTACCTACTCATGAATCTCTTTGTAAGAAGAGATTTCATGAGTTTACAAGAAAAGAATCAAAAATAAATAAAGAAAAAACATTCAACCTTGTTTTTGAGCTTTGCCCTAGCCTTTGGCTTCTCCAAATATGATATGTGTAATAAACAATGTGTGGAGAGGCTATTTATAGAGTTTAGGAACCCTTGGACCTCAAAAATCAATCCAAATTGGGTAAGGAAAGACCCCGCTCGCGCCATTGCCAAAAAGTGAAGCAGTGGCCCAAGGAATAAACTATCTCCAGAAAGTAGGCAGATTTTGCACCACTCACCCAAAGCAAAGGGACGGAGTGATCTAGGCAGCTTGAAGCTTGAAAAGACTAAGTCACCACTTCCTTGCTTTGCAGCAGTGGCACAAGTCTTTACCTCCTTGGCCATTTTTTGTTCATTTTCCAACGCTTTGCGATGTCTGTTCTTCCTTGGTTACTCTTTGTTACTTAATTCTCATTTTCTTTTTGTTTATGCTACAAATACTTGAAGACACTTCTACATAAATAAAGCATGAATTACAAGTATAATTCACATTATTTAAGCTCAGGACAATACTAAAAAGAGAACACATATGAGGCAAATGATAGTATAAAAGCGTGACTTTTAGCGTCACATTAAGCTGCATCCATAAAGTTAGCAATATATGCATACCATGGTGTTGTTTCTATAGAGATGGCCAATAATCGCTCATATAGAAATACATCATTGAGCTCCAAATCTTTTGCGGATTGAATAGTCTCTTCTAGGCATGACAAATGGTCAGCCACCTAATTCTCAGTGCCTTTCATGTCTCTCACCCTAAAATCAAACTCATGTAACATTAACACCCACCTGAATAGCAATGGTTTTTCATCCTTTTTTTAACATTAAGTACATAATTTCTACATGGTCTATGTACACCACAACTCTAGATCAGAAGAGATAAGCCCTAAACTTCTCAAAGGCATATACAATGGCTAGCATCTCTTGTTCAGTTACAATGTAATTCTACTGCACCCCATTTAGTGTCATTATTTCATGATAGACTGAATGCATTATTTTACCGTACCTCTGCCCTAGCACAAAACCAATAGCATAACCACTCACATTGCATAAGAGTTTAAACGGTAAAGACCAATTAGGATTTACTATAATTAGAGCCTCAGTTAATCTATTCTTTATTTCCTTAAATTATTTCAAACATTCACTGTCAAACTTGAATTTAGCTTCTTTTTCAAGAAGCTTGCACATTGGGTTAGAAATCTTGGAGAAGTCTTTTATAAATCTCTTGTAAAACCCGGCATGTCCTAGAAAGCTTTGGGCACCATTCATAGAGGTTGGAGGGGGAAACTTAGAGATAATTTGAATCTTTCCTTGGTCCACCTCAATCCCTTTTTCAGAGACATTTTTCCCAAGAACAATACCTTCTCGCACTATAAAGTGGCACTTCTCCCAATTCAACACCAGGTTTGTTGCCTCACATATTTCTAAACATTGAACAAGGTGATCAAGAAAATCCTCAAATGAATCTCCAATGACTGAAAAATCATCCATGAATACCTCCAAGTAATCTTCAACCATCACTAAGAAAATAGACATCATACAATGCTAGAATGTAACAAGAGAGCCTTGTAAAGACCAAAGGGCATCCAGTTGGACACAAACGTCCCATAACAATTTGTGAATACAGTCTTTTCTTGATCCTCTAATGCAATGTTGATCTGATTGTATATAGAGTACCCATACAGAAAATAATAGTATGATCTTCCAGCAAGCCTGTTGAGAATCTGATCAAACAAAGGCATTGGTAAGTAATCCTTGCATGTTGCTGCATTTAATTTCTATCATCCATGCTAACTTGCCATTATATGAGCGTTATGGTGAGAATCAACTCATTCTTTTCATTGGGGAGCAGACTAATGTCATGCCCCTTTTTTTGGTACACACCACACTGGGTTGGCCCAAGGATTATCTACAATAAGGTAGACCACTCCTGCATCAAGCCACTTAATAATCTTTTTCTTTAACAACCCTTACATTGCCTGATTTAACCTCCGTTGGTGTTCAATGTATTATCCTCCTTTAGATTTATCTTGTGTTCACAAATACATGTGAGAATTTTGTGAATATATGCAATTCATCCAATGGCACATCTGTATTTTCTCAAAAATTCTAGCAACCTATTGACCTGAACCTCATTAAGCAAAAAAGAAACAATTACAGTTAGAGTGTTATTAGCTCCATAAAATTCATATTTGAGATGTGTAGGAAGTTGTCTCATTTCCAGATCTGGTGGCTCGATGATTGATGGTTTGCTGGTGAGTGACCCAAATCTCTAGATACAGTAAGAGCTTCTTTGGTTTGTAAATATAAAAACCTAACCCCTCCAACAAATGAACCGTCTCAACATACCTTCCATGTCCTTTCGAACAAAGTTGACCAAAATTATAGCTAAAACCTCTGCAAAACTTTCTCTCTCTACTTTCAACTCTACTACCTTATCAACCACATCATCCACAACATTAATAACAGAGATATTATGGTATTTACTTGGTAGATTTATCTTTTTAATTGCTTGGAACTTGACTTCTTCATTATTAACCCAGAATTATATCTCATTCCTTTTTGAGTCCATCAACACCCTTCCTGTGGCTAAGAAGGGTTATCCTAAGATTATAGGGTCCATTATGCAATCTAGTATCATAAAGTCAGCTAGCAACATAAATTTTCACACCTTTACCAAGACATCATCTACAATTCCCGTGGTTAGCTCATTGTGCGATCAGCCATCTTCAGCCTCATACTAGTTGGTATTGCCATTCCTTGCCTTGATTGTTTGTAGATGGTGAGGGTCATCAAATTGATGTTGGCACCATTATCAGATAACACCTTTCAAAGTCTCGGATGCAAATAGTACAAGGTATAGTAAATGCCATTAGATCATCCTTTTTCTCCACATGAATCTGAGATATGATACAACTAACATGATGGGTGAAGTGAACACCATCATCTATAACAGTTCACTTCTTCATAATTATCTCTTTCAAGTACTTGGAAAAACCATGCATCTCATTTAATGCATCAAGAAATGGAATGTTCATAGATAGTTTCTTCAATTGATCATTGAACTTCAGACAATTGGAATCCTCAGTCGTTTTCCTCAACCTTTATGGGAAAGGAGAAGGACATTTGACAGATTGTGTCAGTGTATTCAGTAGCACTTTCTCCTTTTCCTTTCCTATATAGATACTTTTTGTACTAACTGGAGTGCTCTCAAACTTACTCCTCACAGTGTCCCACCTCCCTTTGAATGATCGGTACAGTGGTTAGGCATTCTTAGACAAAAGAGAGATAGAGAGGGAGACCACTAAATTCGTTGGCTCAGCTCTAAAAATGAGTGACGAGAAGCTGTCTTCACAAACCTATGAAACTTCCCCTTAAGCTGATCACAGTAACAAGGGATCCATTTAGATCGATTCAAATTGGACATACAAATTTTCATTTTATGAGACATCAACAACTTTTTTATTATTAGATGGTGCTTTAGCTTCTTCCTCATCCTCCAATGGTTCATCAACTATGATATCTTCATTCTCTATTTTTCGGCCACTTCTAGTAGTGATGTCCATAAAATGTAACGTTTGGTCACTACCACTTCCTTTAGGATGTGCAACTGTATTTCTTGGAAGCTACCTTTTTTGTTTTGGTGTTTGCTCACATGATAGAACTCTCAACTGCAATTCTAATTATTAGATTGATTTTGTATGAAACCCAACCACATTTGACATGTTTTTCACTGAAGTATGTGTCAGTCTTTTTTATATTAGTCAGAATCCTCTCAAGAAAACTTTCCATCCTGGTTGAACTTTTGTCCAGTTGAGGTCCCTTTGGGGGAACATAAGGATTAGAGCTCATATTACAAATCTTTTTGTCAGTGTTCCAATTACCTTGGTACTGATCACCCTGATCATTTCAATTGTATTTTTGACATGAACCTTGTTGTTGCAACCTCTACTGATTTGATAACCTACACCTTGATAATTCAAACCCTGATAGTTCTAACCCTAATAATTTTGACCTTGTCTCTTATGACCTCCATAAGATTTGTTGACATAATTTTCCTCCTCAAACTGCACGAGAGGTGCTTCTGGATATACACATTCGCCTGAATTAGAGTTTGGCACTGGTTGTTGTGACATACTCTCCACTACATTCACCTTTTTTACTTCATTTTTAGTGAGCTTCTTGTTGAGTAAGCATATGCTCGTGGTAAGTTGTGCAATGGTCTAGTCTCTATCTTGATTCTTCTTGACCATATTGGACAAGAATGAGGACACATACATTGCATTAGACCCACCAGCGTGCCAGGCTTGATTGTGGAATGTGAGTCTGTTGAGTAGCTGAGTAATTTTGCTAAAGGTTTAATCCATGAAAAAAACTTTTGCGGCATTATTGGCCATAATTTGAGTTATATGGTCCAATCCGATATAGAATTTCTCCATAAGAATGTTCTCTAGGTAGCCATGATTTGGTGACCTCTGTAGGTACTGCTTGAATCTCTCCTAAGCCTCATATAGTTGCTCCTCAGGAATCTTCTTAAAGTAGAAAATCTTGTCTCTAAGCTCGGCCTTCTTGCTCGGAGGAGACAATTTTTCATAAATACATTCACTAGCTCATTCCAGGTGTGGATAGAGTTGGGAGGAAGTTTTGAATCCATGATCGTGCCACTCCAGTGAGAGAGTACTTGAACAACCTTAGCCAGAATTCTTTGTCCAAAACATGGTTCTGTTTGTAAGTATGACACACACCAGTAAAATTCTTCTGGTGTTCGTGGGGGCATCATCATTTTAGTTCTGAAAGAGTCCTTCGGCTTTCAGCATAACATAAGCACCTTATTCAATTTTGAATGTGATTGCATCTACCCTTGGAGGAATGATGGAACTCGCATAATGGATATCCAAAACCTCTGCTGCAAATATATTTTCATTATACAGAGGGTTCAGGTTCCCTTCTACTGGTGTCCTTTGTCTGTTGTCCATGACTGCCTGCTTATAATTTAAAACAAACAAGTGTGATAGGACAAGTAAAAGACACAAAGAAAAGTAAATAGCCTTAAGTAACTTTAAGAACCGTATTCTCTGGAAATAGCACCAAAATTTGATCCGCTCAAATTACACCTTAAAATAAGTACAAAGAAATCATGGTCAAATATAGTAACCCAACATTGATTGGGGCCGAATCTTATAGGGAATATGATGAGAAAAGATTCACTTAAGGTGGTTAATTTACTTTACTCTCTGTCGAATCCTATTCCATTAAAGTTTTAAAGAAAGTTGTTGTTCTTCTAGAAAGCTAATGTAAAAATAACTTATTTTTTACAATGGATGTAAAAACAAAGGTTGTTTTCCCTCATGATGGTTCATTTCTATCAGTTATTTGCAACAACATACTTCTTAGTAGGTAATTTATTGTGAGCTATTATCTCTACCCTATCATTGAGTATTTCCTAATAGTTGAACGATCTTTCCTTCAATTATTTTTCCAAAAACATTGATGTGACAAATATTACTGATCATATTTTTCCAAGTAAGTTCTACATATTCCTATGTGAAATTATTAAGCAACTGTTAAAACCTTAAGTTTTGATGTTTAATTCTTCCAAGTAAAACTATTATATATGACTTTGACTAACATTTGCAACTGCTAATCTTGTTTAGAAGAACAAGAATTAAACATTTACCATCGACCTACTATTCGTATATTGCGACTTCCACAACCTTAAGAATTTTTTATCACTTGGTTCAACAACCCCAGAGAGAGGTTTAGTGATTCATAATAAAAGTAAAGCAAGATAAGAATATTAAAGTAATAATACTTACAAAGAATTAAAAGCAAAAGATTTCAATTCTTGGATCCAAAGATTGTAACAAAGTAACGCGACAACGAAAGAAAATCTAAGCAACGCATTTAAAACTAATATCCCATGATATCTAACATAAAAACCTAAGGAAATTATTTGTAGACACTTAAAATTGAGTCGTAGTAAAACTAGGAATGGTCCCCTGTGACACATCTTATGGACTGTACAACCTTCTTATGAGTTGTCCAGTTCTTCATGTCAATCGTTCAATCAGAGTCAATCCTATTGAACCAGAATTTATAGTTGTTTTTACGGTCTGTATGTCATTTGTATGACTCATCCTTCTTGCCATCACTAGGAATTTCTCCACTTGTAACCATTCTTTCTATGAAGCACGCTAGTTGTTACACTCCGTCCAAGCTTCCGCCAACAGGATTGAGAATTTCAATAGCTTTTACTTAGCATGTACGACCTATGTTATGATCCGCTCTCTTATGCTACTGTCACGACCCAGACCATCGTGAGTGGCACCCACCCAATACCCTCCGGGTGAGTGGACCAATACCGACCCAACACTTAGAAAAATCTAACATCTCAAAATCAGTTTGCATAAATAAACTAACATTCAAAGTCTCAAATACTAAAATAATAGCGGTTTGCGAAAAAACCTCCCTAGAACCTGAAGGTCACCGTACCAAAACATCTACCATGTCTAGAATATGGGGATGCAACCCCAAAAGAAAAAAAGAGTTTAAGCTCGAAACAAGTGGGATACAACTAAAAGAAGAAAATAAGGTATCTCGGCCGAAGCAGCTCACCCTTGAGATCTGAAACCGTAGGGACTACAAGTGAGGTCGCGTGTCAGCCGCTGTAAGATTGCTTCTACTCACAAAAAGAAAATCAAGTGCACAATCAATACACAACTACTGTGTACGGGAAGGATCATCGCCCATCTCCAATAAACAAGATATGAACAGTAAAACAACACTTATTAAAGCAAAGTAACCATGTAAACAAGCCAACAGTATATCTAGACTACCTGTCTCTTCTTTAGCTTTTAACCACATGAAACAAATTAACAACCATTGACAAGACATAATTACAATAACATATATTATTTCCACCAATTCAAGACCCAACTAGAATCCCCCTAACATTACCTAAGTGTTAAACTTACCACCCCGGTCCACACCAAAACCAACCCCACATGTAAATACAATTACCCGTCCTCTCATGGACCAGGTGCAATAATCCCAATTTAAGAATACAACCCGGTCCACTCATGGAACAATCGTCAGAATACAATCAATGCAATCACTCAAACCCATACCAGGCATGGTACTCGAGCTAACTGATATATATAACCTATACCAGGCGTGGTACCCAAGCCAACCGATATCATTACCGTACCAAGTGTGGTACCCGAGCCAACCAATATATAACTTGTACCTACCGTGGTACCCGATCCAACTGAATGTCACACAATCCAATAGTCAACAAACAATGAACAAAACACACTTGTAAACCAACAAGAAACAACACTTAATTCATTTCATAAGACTGATAACCGGACAATTAGACATTCATAAACCATTACCTAAGCATACAACTCATACAATACTAAGCATTAGTACATGAACACATATCTCATATTGGGAAATAATAACCATCACCTACCTCGAATTATTCAAAAACTCTATTGAACCGGAGCCTTCCCATTTCTCGAAGCTCTTGCTTGTTCTTGGTCTAAAACAACTTACAATAACTACAATCAATTAGGTGGCCTAAAATACCCAGATTATACAAAATCCTAATCACCCAGGCCAAACTATGATCATTCCCCCGATTACCGGGTATTCCCACCATTAATTCACCTAATTCTATTATTTTTTACGGAAATATTTAGAGAATTATGGCTAAGTGATCATAACCCAAAAATAATGTCAAGAACCAAGAACTTTTACACCCTAGAATCCTCTTTTTCCCAGGATTTTTTCATTCCTAGGTCATTCCAAACCTTCCCCCAAGTTCACAACTAGCAATTCTACTCCATAGGAATTAAAATACTAAGTTAGGGGGTAGAATCCTTACCTTTGGGACAAAAAATGATGCAAAACAGAGTAAGTTTGCCTAGAAATGCCATGCCCTTCTCCAAAATGCAGTTGAGGAAAACTTGAATGTTTTGGGGAAGTTTCTGCATTAAATCTTGACTCGTTCTGCTATAGCGGTCTATACACTGCCGCCATAGCGGAACCTACCGCTATAGTGGTGCTGACCAAGTTTGACTTCCGCTATAGCGGGCATTTATCTGTTATAGTGGTCACTGCTATCGCACTGCGACCACCTTCTTCAGGGGCAGAAACTCAACAATTTTCCCAAAAGGGTCCATTTTATAATTCTCAATGTTCTGGAAAAACCCTTCCACATTAACCTCCATACCGAGAATTCTACTTACCCAAATTCACTTCCAAAAAGTCTCCTGGTGTAACACCCCATAATTTAAACCAGTTTCTAAAACCTAGAACCTAGAAAACTCAGAGAAAATATCAGCCTTTGTCAAGCCTCATGGGCTGGCCCACGGGCGTCGTAGACACGACGACCCATCAGGGTGCCCGTAGAAAGGTACCACGAGTTGGGTTTCAGCTGGCTCAAGTCAGACGAGGGGCACGATGGGCGTTGGCAGTCCAATGGGCTATCAGGAAGCCCGTGAGAAAGGGCCACTCGCCCAGACCCATCCATTCTTACCTCGACGGGCTAACGCCACGAGCGTTGCCGAAGCGACGGGCCATGGGAGCCATCATGGGAATGCCCCAGAGGACCAACTTCTCCTACCCTATTCTGATGCCCGGTCCGATGGTCCATCACAGGTCCAACGCCCATCGAGCAGCCCGTCCGGGAGAGATTTCTCCAGAAAAATTCCAACCTTAAGTGGGGGAAGTTTGGTCTTTTCCCAATTATTTTAATTCTAATTCTAAGTCATTTTGGGGTAATTAGAGGGTTTTAACTCTACTTTTCCCTCATTACTCCTCAATCACTCATACTTAGAAAATTTCTCAAGAATAGAACGCTCTCTCTCAAGAACAAGGCAAAAAGGGGTTTCCTCCAATTTCCTCTCAGAATCCAAAGATTCAACCATAGAATCTTCACTCAGGTATGTGGGACTTCACTAGTGGGTTCCTTTCACCCATTAGGTCCGTAGATTTTAGAAAATCTTCAGTTTTCCCCCAGCATATTTCAGACCTAGGGTTCTATATCCTTAGGGAATCAATGTAATTCAGTTCCTACAGTTCTTACGGTATCAATCACATGTTTCTTGGGTAATTAGTATAGTTCATGTACAGGATTCAGAACCCTAACTTGTTATAACTTTCAGTACTTCATATATTATACTTTTTAGGCAGGCTCAGTCAGGTAATAAGATTCCAGAATTTGAATGTCATATTCTTTAGTATGTCAATGTGCATTCTCAAATTATATCAGTACTTTGAGTTATCCAGCACTTCAGTTTGCATTCGCTTCTTATATTCAGTTGGGAGTAAAATTAGCACCGAGTGAACTAAGTGATGAAGTCTCACCCATAAGTTTAGGCTAAGACCTTTAGTAGCAATCCCTATGTTCTAGAACTATGGTGCCACCGTAGGTTCTAAAGGGGTCACCCATCAGATTAGGCTTGACACCCTTGTCCCTTGTGGACATCAGCAGTGGATCAACGTCAGACTCATTCGTATACTTGGCAAGGTATGAACATCCTTCCATCCAGGGTTACAGGTTGTCCCCATAGTTAGCTCAACTTGAGGTATGTCGGTTAGTAGTATCTCTCACAGTCAGACTTTTATTTGTACTGACCTTGTATCCAGCAGATGTATTATCAGTATTCAATTCAGTATGTTATATCATAATTCATACTTGGTCATTACATTCATTTCAGTTCTCAGTTTATTTGCAGCATGTTTATTTCATGATCAGTTTTATATTGTCCAACTTAGCATATATCTTGTATGCTCAGTACTTTCAAAGTACTGACGCATACTTTTATGCTACATCATTTTATGATGTAGGTCCAGGTACTCAACATCTAGATCGCGCATAGTTTGACTCCTGGTCCATACTCAGCAGCTCAGTGGTGAGTCCTCATTAGCTCGAGGACAACATATATGCTTTATTTCAGTACTTATTTCTAGTTTCAGATTTCGTTAGAGTTAGATGGGGCATGTCCCAGCAAATCCTACTTCAGTTAGATGGCTTTCAGACACATATTAAACTCAACAAATGTTGGTGTTACATTTATATAACACTATACTATTTACATAGAGACTTTTGGGTTCTTCCCGTTATTAGATATTAATACTATTTTAACTTGCGCATAGTGACTTTATCTTAAATTGCTTATTTTCATAGATATTTCATGCCATGGGTTAGCTTGGGGTCACTCGTGACACTAAGCACCATGTTGCATCTAGGGGATAGCCTCAGGGCATGACAAACTGGGTATCAGAGCAACAAGATCAAGTGTCCTAGGGTGTCTGAAAGCCGCGTCAAGTAGAGTCTTCCTCATGAGTGTGAAGCGCGCCACACTTATAGGGGAGAAGATGTGAGACATCATTAGGAATAGTTTCCCTTCTTTCTTTTCCAGTTCATGCTATAGAGTATAAACTCTATTTAGTCCTTCTCTATTCTAACTCGTGCTCCTCGCATTTCAGTAAAATTCCTTCACTCGGATGAACCCTCCATAGTTTCATGGGTCCAAGTCATAAAAAGATCCCCAATAGTTCCTTGAGGATATTCAGAAGGTCACTGATATTACGGGTGTCACTCTTGTCGAGGGTGCAGACTTGGCCGCTTATCAGCTGAAAGGAGTGGCCTACACTTGGTACCAGCAGTGGAAAGAATCCCGTTGTGCCAATGCAGGACCAGTGACTTGGGATATTTTCAAGATTGCTTTCCTGGATAGGTTCTTCCCGCTAGAGCTTAGGGAAGGTAAGGTTTAGGAATTCATCAACTTGAGGCAGGATGATATGAGTATAAAGGATTATGCTTTGAAGCTCCCACATTTGTCAAAGTATGCTCCAACAATAGTAGCTGACTCTCGAGCTCATATGAGTAAGTTCGTGTTGGGTGTATCCGATGATGTGGTCAAGGAAGTCAAAACGGCCATGCTTGTTAAGGAAATAGACTTCTCCAGGTTAGTTACTTATGCTCAGCAAATCGAGGAGGAAAAGATCAAGGAAAGAGGAGGTGATGCTAAGAGTACTAGTACAGGTGATTATAGCCACTATCAGCAAAGGTCAGAGGGTGGAAATCGCTCTCAATATCGCCAGAAAAATTCAGCAGCAGCTCCATCTTCTGCTAGTGCCCCAGTGCCTAAGTTCAAGAAGGATAAGTGGGATAGAGCGTCTGGCTCCAAGTCCCAAGGTACTATCACTAGTGGTCGCACAAATCCTTTTTGTAAGAAGTGTGGTAGGAACTACCAAGGTGAGTGCATGGCAGGACGCGGAAATCGCTTTGGTGTGGTAATCCAGTCCATAGGATGAGAGAGTGCACTGAGAATTCTCAGAAGGGCAGGGACACTCATTCACGGAATTAAGCCAACTCTACAAAAGATCTAGCAGGTCATCCTACTCAGCAAGGTGCCTCTTCTGGTACAAGTGGCGGTCAGTGCCAGATCTAGTTATATGCACTTCAGGGTCAACAGGACCAGTAGGACTCTCCCTATGTGGTCACGAGTACGTTACGAGTCTTTAATACTGATGTTTATGCATTACTAGACCTAGGGGCTGCACTATCCTTTATAACTCTATATATAGCAGTAAACTTTGATGTCAGTCCAGAAACTCTCCTAGAACCCTTGTCATTCTCTACTCCAGTTGGTGACCCAGTTATAGTTATATGGGTATACAGAAATTTCCCAATCACAATTTCCCAGAAAGTCACCTCAGCAGATCTTGTAGAGTAAAAAATGGTGGATTTTGATATCATTCTAGGCATGAATTGGTTACATTCTTGTTATGCCTCAGTCGATTGTAGAACTAGGATCGTTTGGTTTCAGTTTTCGAATGAGCTGGTCCTAGAGTGGAAGGGTAGTAACTCTGTGCCTGTAGGTCGTTTCATCTCTTAGCTTAAGGCTAGAAAGAGGATTTCCAAAGGGTATATCTATCATCTAGTTTGGGTTAAGGACTCAAACTCCGAAACCCCAAATCTTGAGTCAGTTCCAATAGACGGTGAGTTTCCAGAAGTATTCCTAGAAGATCTTCCCGGAGTTCCCCCAGAAAGGGAAATCAACTTCGGAATTGATCTCCTTCCAGATACCCAGCCCATCTCAATTCCTCCTTACAGAATGGCTCCAACTGAGCTTAAGAAATTGAAAGAAAATTTGAAAGACCTTCTAGATAATGGCTTCATCAGACCAAGCATCTCACCATGGGGTGCTCCAGTATTATTCGTGCGTAAGAAAGATGATTCTCTCAGGATGTGCATTGACTACCGTCAGTTGAACAAAGTCACAATCAAGAATAAATATCCCATCCCCAGGATTGATGACTTGTTCGACCAGCTTCAAGGCGCCAATTATTTTTCCAAGATAGACCTCAGATTCGGCTATCATAAGCTAAGAGTCAGAGATAGTGACATCTCGAAGACAGCTTTCAGAACTCGGTATGGTCATTATGAATTTGTTGTTATGTCTTTTAGACTAACCAATGCTCCTGTAGCTTTCATGGACTTAATGAACAGGCTGTTCAAACAGTATTTGGACTTGTTCGTCATCGTCTTCATTGATGATATCCTCGTTTACTCTAGAAATAAAGAGGAGCATGCGACTCATTTAAAGGTTGTTCTCCAGACCCTCAAGGATCGCCAGTTATTCACTAAGTTTAGCAAGTGTGAATTCTGGTTACAATCAGTAACTTTCCTTGGTCATGTGGTATCCAGAGAAGGAATCCGTGTTGATTCCTAGAAAATAGAGGCAGTAAAGCACTGGCCCAGACCCACCTCTCCGACAGACATCAGAAGTTTCTTGGGTTTGGCTGGTTACTACAGGAGGTTCGTAGAAGGATTTTCATCCATAGCTGCTCCATTGACTAAGTTGACTCAGAAAAGGTCAAGTTTCAGTGGTCAGAGGAGTGTGAGAAGAGTTTCTTAGAACTGAAGACCAAATTGACTACAACTACTATTTTGACCCTACCAGATGGTTCTGACGGTTACGTGGTTTATGATGATGCATCCAGAGTCGACTTGGGTTGTGTTTTAATGCAGCAGGGTAAGGTCATAGCTTATGCTTCCAGACAGCTTAAAGCCCACGAGAAGAACTACCCAACTCATGACCTTGAGCTTGCAACGGTTGTGTTTGCCCTAAAAATTTGGAGGCACTATCTATATGGTGTTCATGTTGATGTACTCATAGATCACAAGAGCCTTCAGTATGTGTTCACCCAAAAAAAGTTGAACCTTCATCAGAGGAGATGGCTTGAGTTTCTCAAGGATTATGATATGAATGTGCTCTACTATCCGGGGAAGGCCAATGTAGTGGTTGATGCTCTCAGTAGACTGTCTATGGGTAGCGTATCTCATGTTGAGGAAGAGATGAGAGAACTGCTCAAAGATGTTCATCAGCTTGCTCGCCTAGGAGTTTGCCTTATGGACACGACAGATGGTGGTGTGATAGTTTAGAATGGTTCGGAATCTTCATTGGTAGTGGAGGTTAAAGAGAAACAAGATAGTGATCCCATATTGCTTCAGCTGAAAGGTTCAGTTCATCAACACAGAGTTGAGGTTTTCTCCCAAGCGGGAGATGGTGTGCTCCGTTACCAGGGTCACTTATGTGTTCCGAATGTGGGTGAGTTGAGGCAGCAGATCCTTACTGAAGCCCATAATTCAAAATATTCTATTCATCCGGGTGCCACTATGATTTATCGTGATCTACGGGAAGTCTATTAGTGGAACGGAATGAAGAGGGACATCGCAGATTTCGTGGCTAAGTGTCCCAACTGTCAGCAAGTTAAGGTGGAACATCAGAAACTAGGGGGTGTGACTCAAGAGATTAGCATTCCTACTTGAAAGTGGGAAGTGGTCAATATGGATTTTATTACGAGTTTACCTCGTACTCGCAGGAAGCATGACTCCATTTGGGTGATAGTGGATAGGGTTACTAAGTCAGCTCACTTTTTATCAGTCAAGACTACAAATTCAGCGGAGGATTATGCCAGACTCTACATCAGCGACATAGTCAGGTTGCATGGGGTTCCCTTCTCTATCATCTTAGATAGAGGTCCTCAGTTTACATCTAATTTTTGGAGATCATTTTAGAAAGGTCTTGGTACTTAGGTGAATCTTAGTACAACATTTCATCCACATACAGATGGTCAGGCAGAACATACCATTCAATCTTAGAAGATATGTTGAGAGCTTGTGTGATTGACATCAAGGGTAGTTGGGATAATCACCTACCTCTCATAGAGTTCGCCTACAATAACAGCTTCCATTGCAATATCTATATGGCCCCATATAAGGCTCTATATGGGCGCGGATGTAGATCACATGTTAGTTGGTTGAAAGTAGGTGAAGCATCTTTGATTGGACCTGATTCGGTCCATGAGGCTATTGAAAGAGTTCGTCTTATCAGAGACAGGCTTAAGACAGCCCAGAGTCACCAAAGATCCTATACAGATTTAGGAGAAGGGATTTAGAGTTCAAAAGTAATGATTGGATTTTCCTGAAAGTGTCACCCATGAAGGGTGTGATGAGATTTGGCAAGAAAGGGAAGCTCAGTCCCAGGTATGTAGGCCCTTACAAGATCATGAAAAGGGTTGGTAATGTGGCTTATGAGTTAGAGTTATAAGCAGAATTACCAGTAGAGTTGTAACACCCCATAATTTGAACCAGTTTCTAAAACCCAGAACCTAGAAAACTCAAAGAAAATTTCAGACTTGGTCAAGCCTCAAGGGCTATCACCACACTTAGAAAATCTCTCAAGAATAGAACGCTCTCTCTCAAGAACAAGGCAAAAAGGGGTTTCCTCTAAGTTCCTCTCAGAATCAAAAGATTCGACCGTAGAATCTTCACTCAGGTATGTGGGACTTCACTAGTGGGTTCCTTTCACCCATTAGGTCCCTAGATTCTAGAAAATCTTTAGTTTCCCCCCAGCATGTTTCAGACCTAGGTTTCTACATCGTTAGGAAATCAATGTAATTCAGTTCCTACAGTTCTTACGGTATCAATCACATGTTTCTTGGGAAATTAGTATAGTTCATGTACAGGATTCAGAACCCTAACTTGTTATAACTTTTAGTACTTCATAAATTATACTTGTTAGGCAGGCTCAGTAAGGTAATCAGATTCCATAATTTAAATGTCATATTCTTCAGTATGTTTATGTGCATTCTCAGATTATATCAGTACTTTGAGCTAACCAGCACTTCAGTTTGCATTCGTTGCTTATATTCTGTTGGGAGTAAACTTAGCACCGAGTGAACTAAGGGATGAAGGCTCACCCATCAGTTTAGGATGATACCTTTAGTAGCAATCCCTAAGTTCTAGAACTATGGCGCCACCGTAGGTTCTAAAGGGGGTCACCCGTCAAATTAGGCTTGACACCCTTGTCCCTTGTGCACATCAGCAGTGGATCCACATCAGACTTGTTCATACCCTTGGCAAGGTATGAACACCCTTCCATCAAGGGTTACAGGTTAGCCCCATAGTTAGCTCATCTTGGGGTATGTCGATTAGTAGTGTCTCCCACAGTCAGACTCTTATTTGCACTAACCTTATATCCAACAGATGTATTATCAGTATTTAATTCAACATGTTATATCGTGATTCATACTTGGTCATTGCATTCATTTCAGCTCTCAGTTTATTTGAAGCATGTTTATTTCATGATCAGTTTTATATTGTCCAGCTTAGCATATATCATGCATGCTCAATATATTAAAGTACTGATGCATACTTTTGTGCTACATCATTTTATGATATAGGTCTAGGCACTCAGTATCCAAATCACGCATAGTTTGACTCTCGGTCTGTAATCAACAGCTCAGTGGTGAGTCCTCATTAGCTAGAGGACAACAGACATGCTTTATTTCAATACTTATTTCTAGTTTCAAATTTCATTAGAGTTAGCTGGGGCATGTCCCAGCAACTCCTCCTTCAGTTAGATGGCTTTCAGACACAGATTAGACTCAGCAGATGTTGGTGTTACTTTCAGATAACACTATACTATTTACATACATACTTTTGGGTTCTTCCCGCTTTCAGATATTAATACTATTTTAACTTCTGCATAGTGACTTTATCTTAAATTACTTATTTTCATAGATATGCCATGCCATGGGTTAGCTTGGGGTCACTCGTGACACTAAGCACCGTGTTGCGTCTAGGGGTAGCCTCGGGACGTGACACCTGGACTCCTTTATATCTTAGCTAATGAAAAAACTAGTTCACTGCAAGACACATTACCCAATCCTTACCCGGATTTCCCCAGACCATACCTTGATCAGAAACCATCCGAAACTAGCTTAGCCTAGAATTTTCAACTCCCAAACCCAGAAGTTTCCTAAACCAAAACTTGGCATGACAAGTTTACCTATAATGACGGATTCGATTGTTACAACAGATACCAATTTACCCATCATTCATCCTCGAATGATCAAACCCAAAAATATAAAGTAAAAACGGGAAAAGTGTAGTACTTGAATCCTCAAAAAAGTGAGGGTACTTATCCTGCATGTCCTTCTTGGTTTCCCAAGTGGCTTCCTCAAATGGACGATGCTTCTATTGAACCTTCACTGATTTGATCTCCTTTGTCCTCAACTTTTTGACATCCCGATCAAGAATCACAACTGGTTCCTCTCAGTACTAAAGATCCTTGTCTAGTAATACCTCATCCCATTTAATAATGTAATCCCCGTCCCCATGGTACCACTTTAACATGGAAGACTACATGGACTCCTGATAAACTGGGTGGCAGTTTTACCCTGTAAGCCACTGGCCCCACAATTTCAAGAACTTCAAATGGACCGAAAAACTGGGGGCTGAGCTTGCCTTTCTTACCGAAATGCATAGCCCCCATTATTGGTGACTATTTCAATAATACATACTCACCAACCTGAAAGTCCATATCTCTTACCTTGCGATTCGTGTACTCCTTCTGCCTGCTCTGGGCTGCTAGTAACTCGGTTTGAATGCCCCTTAATTTCCTACGCTTTCCTTACCAAATCTATGCCCAAGGCTTCACATCGCAAGCCTCAAACCACCCTATGGGTGACCTACATCCCCTCCTATATAACGCCTTAAGTTGTGCCATGTCGATACTGGAATAGTAGCTATTGTTGTATGATAACTCACACAATGGTAGAAACTGGTCCCGATGACCCCCGAAGTCAGTCACACATGCTCTCATCATGTCCTCTAACACTTGGATTGTCCTTTTTGACTGACCGTCTTTCTGAGGATGGAATGTTGTGCAGAAGGTGAGTTGAGTGTCCAAATCTTCATGTAACTTACCCTAAAACTTAGAGGTAAACTATGTACCCCTGTCTGAAATGATGGATAGTGGTAACCCATGCAGTCTCACAATCTCATTGACATAGATTTCAACTGGCTGCTGCGAATTATAGTATATCCTAACCAAAATGAAATGAGCTGACTTGGTCAGCCTGTCCACAATGACCCAAATCAATTCATACCTTCCCAAAGTCTTGTAAAGACCCACCACAAAATCCATGGCTATCCTCTCCCACTTCCACTCGGGAATCGATATTTTTTGAAGTAGCCGTGCAGGCTTTTGGTGCTCATACTTGACCTGTTGGAAATTATGACACTTGGACACAAAATCAGTTATGTCCCTTTTCATCCCAGGCCACCAGTAAAGTTGCCTCAAATCCATGTAAATCTTGGTTATTGATAAATGCTCAAATCGTACTCCCCAAATATGGAGGCACGGCGATCATCAAGCAAAACACATTTATAAGTACCCAACAGGTGTTGAGGTCATACCCACAGAGACTTGATGCTAGCTATATGAGATTGTATCGAAATAAGTTCACAAGGAAAGTAAATGCTTAAAACACGAAAGTAAAAGGTTGGGGCAATTGGGATTCTGTCACTACAATCGCAATTCATAATAAAGCATATAAGAAAAGCGGGTGTACCAAATTGAGTAGGAGACTAGGGATGTGACTCCAATGGGGCTTTAATGTGGGATAAGGTAATTATCAATTCACACTTATTCTTTCTTATTGACACAAGTAGCATTGGCCATAAATATGGTTGCTTATATCTCGATCAACAACCATATATCCTATAACCCCAGTTAGAGAATTATCAGTTAAATAAACAAGCAACCTATATCTAGCTTAGAGAGGTAACACTATCTCAAGCTTAGACCCTTAAGTGGGTGATTCTGTCGATATGAGCTATTTGTAGCAGCAAATCTGAATGGAGTCCTAAGTTCCCACTAATAATCTCACATCCGAAACCATGAAATTCTTTTTCAAGACACAACATAGTCAAGTAATGAAAATTAATATTTGCAACCACCAATTTTAGGATTAAAACTTGGTGAAACTACTTGACCCATGTCAAATAAGCAATTATAAGCGAGAATTAACAACACCCACACCCATTTGTCAAGCCCCCATTATCAACACATCCCTATACAAATGAAATTATCAACTCATAATAAAGGAGAGAGCTATACCAAATGGGTAAGTCACAATCCTCTTCACTCAAGCTTAATCTCAAATTCTAAGCTCAATTTGAGTACACAAATGGTTAACCAAGGTTTAAAAGAGAGAATAGATTGAAACCCTCTTCTCCTTGGAGAGGAAAACATGTTATCAAAGTTAAAAGCACTTCAGAATATTCAGGACTGAAGAAATGTTATTTACAATGTTTCCTAAATTGGCCTTTTATAGTTTCCCAAAACGTCACTAAAATTCAGGATAAAATTTCCCTTTGGGTGGTGTGCGACATGACGTGTGGTTCGCACATTGTGATGTGCGCGCCACACACCGTCTTCAGTTGAACCAGTGACTTCAGCTTATTTGGAGGCCTCATGCGAAGGCAGTGCGGTTCGCACCTTGGGTTGTGTACATCGCACAACGACCGCACCCCTTAGCAGATTCTTCAGTAAATTTTGTATCTCTATGCGGCAGAGGTGCGTTCCATACCACAACTTGTGCATGTTGCATGGGCTCTGCATCTCAGGTCAGAATCTCCATCTTTTTCGATCCTTTCACACTTCACTCCTTTTGAGCTCTTTTTGGGTCCATTTCCTTCTTTTTCATCATTAATCAAAAGTACATGCATAGACATCAATAAAAGCCATAAGAACCTCTAAATATATTCAAAACATAGCAATAATTCATGGATATAGGCTCAATAAGTTAGTAGATTACCGACTTATCAGTTGTGCACGAATGAATCAAATACCGCAAACCATGAGCCTTTGCCATTACCTTCTGAATTAAATCATCAACCCGAGGAACACAAATCCTCCCCTTGAATCTCATCACCCCATCAGCGTCCAAGGTGGTGCCCCCAGACTTTCCAGACACTACCTTGTTCTGAAGCTTGCTCAACTGTGAATCCTGAAACTGCTTGGACTTTATCTCTTCTATAAATGTGGATTTGACCTCAATACTAGCCAACACTCCACCCTGTTTTGAGATGCCCAGTTGCACAAACATTGATTCCAAAGCCTGAATCTCCTTTGCCAATGGTCGTTTGGACACCCCTAAATAAGCCAAACTGCCCATGCTGACGGTCTTCCAGCTCAATGCGTCTGACACCACATTAGCCTTACCCGGGTTGTAATGGATGGTCACATCATAATATTTCAACAACTTCATCCACTTTCTCTACCTCATATTCAAGTCCTTCTGAGTAAAAACATGCTAAAGACTGCGATGATCGGTGAACACTTGACACTTTACACTATAGAGATAGTCTCTAAAAATCTTGAGTGCGAAAACCACCGCTGCCAAATCTAAGTCGTGGGTTGGATAATTTTTCTCATGATGCTTCAACTTCCTAGAGGCATATTCTATAATATTCATGTGCTGCATTAACACAGAACCCACACCTGAATGTGAAGCATCACAATATACAATGAAATCCTTACCTTCAATCAGCAATGATAGGATGGGGGCTGTGGTAAGAAGTGTCTTGAGCTTTTGGAAGCTTTCTTCACACTTGTCGGACCACATAAACGGTACCTCTTTCTGAGTCAACCTTGTCAAGTGAGTAGTGATGGATGTGAAATCCTTGACAAATCTATGGTAGTAACCTGCAAGCCCTACAAAACTCCTCACCTCAGTCACAGATCTAGGTCGGACCTAGTTCTTAAATGCTTCAATTTTCTGGGGATCCACCATCACTCCTTCTTCTGACATTACATGCCCAAGGAAAGAGATTGAAGTCAACCATAATTCACACATAGAAAATTTCGCATATAGCTTCTGGTGCCTCAAAATATCTAACACAATGCAGAGATGCTCAGCATTCCCCTCCTGGTTCTTGGAGTAGATAAAAATGTCATCTATTAACACAATGACGAATGAATCCAAATAAGACTTAAATACCCAATTCATCAAACTCATGAATGTTGTCGGTGCATTGGTTAACCCAAACGACATCACTACGAACTCATAATGTCTATACCGAGTCTGAAAAGCAGTCTTAGGGATGTCCTCGGGCCTAATATTCAACTGATGATACCCTGACCTTAGGTCAATTTTTGAAAACACAAATACACCCTGTAACTGTCAATTATTCAATTGCATGTAGTCTATGCACATCCACATACTACCATCCTTCTTTTTCATAAACAATACCGGAGCACCCCAAGATGAAGCACTAGGACAGATAAATCCCTATGCAGAAATCAGGCAGTTCTGCCAGAAACACCTCTTGAAACTCCAAAACAACCGAAACTGACTCAACAATGTGGACTCCACACTATCATCCCGGAGATAAGCTAAGAAGGCCAAGAAGGACAAGCACCATCTCCCTACAAGCTTCCTAGCCAGAACAAAGGATATGATTTTAGCCGCCTTAGGCCTGTACACCCCTTCCCATTCTAGCCTATCCTTACCCGGAATTTCTAGAGCCACAGTCTTTGTGTTACAATTCAATACTGCATGATAAGGAGATAACCAGGTCATGCCCAAGATAATAGCAAAATCTAATATATCCAGGATAACCAAATCTACCCAAGTCTTCAACCCCACAAACACCACAAAACAAGTACGATAAACATGAGTCACTATCACAGACTCTCCAACCAATGTGGAAACATGGATAGGGTAATAAAGGATATCACAAATCAAATCCAAACCCAAAGAAAACTTCATAAAAATATAAGAGTATATAGAACCTGGGTCAAAAAGTACAGAATCCATCCTATCAAAGACAAGAATTGTACATGTGATCACCACGTCTGACGCTTCAGCCTCATACTTTCTTGGAAAAGCATAACAGTGAGCCCGATCATCAATCTGAGAAACTTCTATGGAGTACAAACCACTGAAATTCCCATTGTTCTAGGACTTCTTGGCTAACACTTTAGCCTACCCAACCTGCCTGACCCCTTTTAACTTCTTGACATAGTCTGTGACCTCATTGAAGCTCTTCCCTGCTGAAGTCATGTGCATGGACAACACCTGCAATTCAGTATTCAAACCTTTCACAAAAAACTGAATCCTCTCCTCTTTGGTACCCAACAACTGAGTAGCAAAACAAGACAAGGCATGAAACTTGGCCTCATAAGTGGAGACCGACATGCTACCTTGTTCCAGAGGCAGGAACTCATCCTTTTTGTGATCCCTTAAGGTACAGGGAACATACTTCTCCTAGAAGAGAGCATGAAACTCCATCCAAACCAGTGGAGGCAAAGTCGATGGCCGATATTCCACATGAGACCTCCACCATTGCTTAGCATCACCCTGCAGCTGAAAAGTGACGAACTCAACCCCATGTTGTTTCACAATGCCCAGCTTGTGCAGCCTCTCATAATAGTCCAATATGAACTCATATGTATCTTCCTTCTGAGTACCCTGAAACGTAGGAGGTTTCATTATAAGAACCTTAGTCAGTATCTCGTGCTCATTCCCTGTCATAACCGGACCTAGCATTGGCCTAAAGAAGTTGTCTGTCCCTGACACCGCATCCATCCTAGGAGCTGTAGTAACAACTAGTTTGGTGTCCAAAGCCCGATCTGCAATAACCACAATGGTGGATCCAGCACCAATCAGTCCACTAAGAAAGCTCCATACCTGTTGAAATGCTTTGGGCATGATAGGGGGAAGGCTTGAACCTCCAGCCAGTGCCACCTCCGCTTGCTCTGCGGCTTTCTCAATAGAAACCTCAACTTCCTCTTCGACCTAATCCTTAGGTGGGGGAGTGGTCACCTCATGTGCTCCTGTGGCTGCATGAGCTCTACCCCTGGCGGGTGATGCTCTACCTCGGCCCCTACCCCTACCCTATCCTCTACCTTTGATAGTCGAGCCCACTACTCTTGCTCCGTTGTTTCTTGTATTAACCATATGCGGACAGAAGAGTGAAAGAGTTAGATACCAATTTGTATCACCAGATACCAATTGGAATCAAGTTATAGCATGAAGGAAGAAAGAAGAGATAGTTTTCCTAAAGTCCTATAGCCTGTCAAAGAAAAGTACAGGCATCTCCATACCATTCCGCAAGACTCTACTAAACCCATTTTGGTACGAAGAGATCAACAAACCTAAGGCTCTGATTCTATCTTTGTCATGACCCAGACCATCGTGAGTGGCACCCACCCAATACCCTCTGGGTGAGCGGACCAATACCGACCCAACACTTAGCAAAATCTAATAGCTCAAAACTAGTTTGCATATATAACCTAACCTTCAACGTCTCAAATACTAAAATAATAGCGGTTTGCAGAATAAACTCCCTAGAACCTGAAGGTCACCATACAAAAACATCTACCAAGTCTAGAATATGGGGATGCAACCCCAAAAGAAAAACAGAGTTTAAGCCCGAAACAAATGGGCTACAACTAAAAGAAGAAAATAAGGTAGCGCGATCAAAGCAGTTGACCCTTGAGACCTTAAACCGCTGGGACTACAAGTGAAGTCGCATGTTAGCAACCGAAAGATTGCCTATACTAACAAAAAAAAAACAAGTGTAGAATCAGTACACAACCACCGTGTACTAGTAGGATCATCGGCCAGCTCCAATAAACAGGATATAAACAATAAACCAACACAGAGTAAAGAAAAGTAACCATGTAACCAAGCCAAAAGTACAACTAGACTACCAGTCTCTTCATTAGATTTTAACCACATGAAACCAATTAACAACCATTGAGAACACACAATGACAATAACATATATCCTTTCCACCTAGTCCGGACCCACCAAGGATCCCCCTAACACTACCTAAGTGTTAAACATGTCACCCCGGTCCATACTAATACCAACCCCACATATAAATACAATTACACGGCCTCTCATAGACCATGTGCAATAATCACAATTTAAGAATACAACCCGGTCCACTCATGGAACCATCATCAGAATACAATCAATGCAATCACTCAAACCCATACCAGGCATGGTACCCGAGCCAACCAATATATATAACCCATACTAGGCATGGTACCCGAGCCAACCAATATGTAACTTGTACCAGGTGTGGTACCTGAGACAACCAAATGTCACACAATCCAACAGTCAACAAACAATGAACAAAACACACTTGTAAACCAACAAGCAACAACGCCTAGTTCATTTCACAAGAGTGATAATCGAATAATTAGACATTCATAAACAATTCCCTAAGGATGCAACTCATACAATACTAAGCATTCGTACATGAACACATCTCGCATATTGGGAACCAATAACCATCACCTACCTCAAATTATTCAACTTCTCTATTGAACTGGAGCCTTCCCATTTCTCAAAGCTCTTGCTTGTTCTTGGTCTAAAACAACATACAATAACTACAATCAATTAACTGGCCTAAAATACCTGGATTATACAAAATCCCAATCCCCAGGCCAAACTATGATCATTCCTCCATTACCGGGCTTTCCCAATATTAATTCACCTAATTCTATCATTTTTATGGATACATTTAGAGAATTATGGCTAAGTGATCATAACCCAACAATAACGTCAAGACCCAAGAACTTCTACGCCTTAAAATCCCTTTTTTTCCCGAATTCTGCCATTCTTAGGTCATTCCAAACCTTTCACCTAAGTCCCCAACTTGCAATTCTACTCCGTAGGAATTAAAGTGCTAAGTTAGGGGGTAGAATCCTTACCTTTGGAATAAAAAATGATGCAAAATGGAGTAAGTTCGCCTAAAATTTCCTTTCCCTTCTCCAAAATGCAGTTGAGGAAAAACTGAACATTTTGGTGAAGTTTTTGCATTAAATCCTCACTCGATCTGATATAGTGATTCGTACACTACTATACCACCACCGCCATAGCAGAACCTACCGCTATGGCAGTGTTGACCAAGTTTGACTTTTGCTATAGTGCGCATTTGTCCTCTATAGCGGTCTAGCGGTGACCGCGCTCATCATGGGTAGAATCTCAAGAATTTTCCCTAAAGGTTCCATTTTACAACACACTTTTAATTCCTAACTTTCCAAAATAACCCCTCCATGTTAACCTCGACACCGGACGTTTTACTTACTCGAATTCACTTTCGATAAGTCCCCCAGACTTCTTTATGTCTTAGCTAATAGAAACACTAGTTCACTGCAATACACATTACCCAATCCTTACCTAGATTTTTCTAGACCATACCTTGCACAGAAACCATCCGAGACTAGCCTAGCCCAGAATTTTCAACTCCCAAACTTGGAAATTTCCTAACCCAAAACTTGGCAAGATAAGTTTATATGTAATGACAAACCTGGTTATTATAGATATGGTCCATACTCACTCAAATGCAACAAAACCATCATAATTTACTCAGTGAGTCTATTTTTCCAAAAACAAAAAAGAGGCATTATATCGTACCAAACAAGCCTAAGAATTACAAGATTTCTATATTAAAAAGCATCAAATGTGCCATAATTTCCTGGCACATCAGGGTGCTTCCATGCAATATGATTGAGGCTACCTACAATCAATGCGGATGGTAAGTATGTCCTTTTTCTTCACCAATGAAGCAAGGTCGCCGACCAACTAAAGTTTAGGTTCGTCATTGGGGTTGACCTTGAAATCATCATCAAAACAAAACAACTCGAGGATTTTATCATCAATAAAGGATTACAGAAAGGATATTGAGCCTGAAGTCAGTAGAGACATGGTCAGGAAGTAGAAGAAATAGCACAAACCTAAGTAAGAAGTCTAGTCAAGTGGCACAAGAAGCAAAAGAAGAAGACTATGGAAAATTGAAAAGAGGGTAAGAAAACAAATAATAATGGGATCTAAAATAAAAAGATTCTATATGTCGCATTGGGAGAACTATCGTAGTAGAACCAACACTTGGCATAGTAGCATTTATAAGGAAAACTCTTCAATTTTGAGCATTGGGGGGATTGACTCACGTGTTAGGGTTTGATTTGAAATCATTTTGTTCCTTGATTATTGCTGACACGACAATCAAATAATGAAAGGACTTTTGTATTGGGTAAATACTCTCGAGGGGGCACAAACTAGAGTGAAAGGTGATAATTCGATAATCTACCAACTTATTTAGCTTTTAATCTTATGCTTTTGCTAGTATAAAGTGGGAAAATAGTGAAATTGACATGGATTACTTCTATTTTATAGGTTTCTATATTGTAGAAGTGTTCGAAAAAGATTCGGGTAAAAGCAAGTCAAATAGAGCTAAAAGGAGTTACTGATCACTGGCACCAAGTTGCTCATCGTAACCGTGAGCTACAAGGCACGCAACTATGATGCACAGGTAATCAATGACATGCAATTGTGAGAGTGAAGTCACACGATTGTGACGTGAGGTCACGTGACCGCAACAAAGAAGTCAGAAACTGCAGGGCATTATTGGAAATTTCCATTTTTGGAAACCCCAATCCATATAAAAGCACAACCCAGCCATTTTTGAAGGGATATTCTGGATTATTCACAATTGTTCTTCAATCAATTCATCCCTAGTCTTAGAGTGAACAACTTAGGCCAACCTTGGGGAGCAAGTTCATCCTCCAACACCATTGGAGTGAAGATTGGAAGATTTTATTGTAAAATATTTAGTTCCTTTCTTCAACTCTTGCTTTGTATTGCTATATTTATTGGTTTGTTTGTTGATTTGAGATTTGGATATTGTGTTAGATATAAACAATATTTGGGTGTAATTTCTTATCTTGTGTTTTTACAATTTATTAAATATTTTCTAGTGTATGAATTGGGTCTTTGAATTTATAATTGATCTTGTGCTAGAATTAATTCTAAAGCGAGTGATCAATCCTTGGAGTTGATGGTTTAGTTTGTTAGTTTCTTTACGTGTAGCTTCTTGGGTTTCTTTTGTAGTTGTCTTGTTGGATGTCTTGGAGCTAGGGGAAGTCTGAGTACCCAGTAGGCTAGATAGAACTTATCATAGTTGGGAGAACTGCGTCGCACATGTCGATGTGTGAAAAAACCTATATTGCCTGGCTTGTGTGTTGCATATGTGACCCGCACTTTGGCACATGAGAATCGCATGTCGCTTGTATATTGGGATTGGTGTGTTGATGAATCTTAAGTAGCCATATCGATTTAGATAGATGAATTTTCCTAATGATAGACTGAGTGATATCATTCATAAGGGAAAATCATCATCTTTTGAGATATTGGGAGCGATTGACTTGTTTGGTACTAACGAAGTTAGTCTTGCATGCTAATTGACATAGGCATACCCTTCCGAAATTTTTTGTCAAAAGTGCATGGCAAAGAATGATGTTTGTGACAATGCCTTTAATCTTTTTGTGACTCTTAACACATTAGTGGTGATAATTTGGAATTGAAGAATGTGACTCCATTTGTTCTTGTTTAGGAAGTAAAATTGATCGTTTTTGACTAATTCGCATGCAATGTGTGGTGAGGTTTAGTTGAATAATTCTTGTACTCGCTTGTGATAACTAGAACTTGCTCGGTTAGTAGTTTAATGATAGTCTCAATTGTGTTGGTTGGAAAAATAATCTTAGGCCTTCTTTGTGATTGTTGAAGCCTACTTAACCTTAAAAGCCACCATTGCACTTAAATTGTATCATCAGTCACCCCTCTTGATCCTAATACCTCTTCTTTGAAAACCTCGGTACAAGCCTTGAACCACTTTGAAAATGAATCTCTCTCTTGAACCTGTCCCTCCTTGAACTCTACAAGTGTGAAATTGAGGCTAAAATCCTAAGTTTAGGGGTTGATAAAAGTTACCTTAGAGGAGTGCTAAATGAGCTTATTTTGGTTTTTTGCCTCAAAAGAATTGCCAAAGAGAAGGAAGAATTTGAAAATAAAAGCAAAGAGGAAAGAAAAGAAAGAAATACTCCAAGGTGAAGAAAATGATAAAAATTGGGGCTTCAAATAAAATAAGTGAAATTGTGCCTCGTGTTGAAAGAAAATGAAAAGAAATGGATTTGGTTTCAAATGGTAAGTTTCTCAATATCAAATACATGTTTTTATGTTGATTGGCATCTCATATTATGAATCATACTCGTTAAAATTACCATGTTAATTTTGGGTGAGTTCCGAAATTTTTGGGTCCCCAATTTTGAATTGTGTTATGAATTTTGCTTAGGATCAACTTGGTAGAACTTGATATTGTGATAATGCATGTTGATTGTAGTAGTTTTTAGCCTTGAAAATCTATGTTTGGGGTGAAGTCTAAGTAACCCACTTGTAATTGATGCATGATTTGGCCCTACGATAGATGGGGTGACGTTATTCTTAAGGGCAAATCATCGTTTTTCATAAATTTTGGTTGAAAATTGTTGTGTTGGGCTGAAATTTGCTACTATTGTTGTTCCCATGTTCTTTGTTGAATATTGTGTTTGGTATGATCTTGTACGGGGAGGTAGAAATTGTTTATTAATTGTTGGTGCCTAATTGTTACAATTGAATGCCTGATATTCTCAATGATAGAAGGGGGGTAACATCCTTTTTAAGGGAAGTCGTTAAGCTCTTCTTTTGTTAGGTTGGATGATAGTGAAATCTAGGGAAGTCTGAGTACCCGGATAAATCAGTGGTCATATTATGTTTGCCCCCTAATATTTAAATTGTTGGTTTGCTACTTGTTGCCAAGTGCTTTATGCAAATCTTGCTCCACGAATCACATGTGTAATTCACAAGAACACAAGGAACTAAAAATTGCAATTGTGCTCCCACGCATTTCGCATATGATGCATGGATCTTGATGTGAAAAATGCACAAGGCACCGCGTTTGCTAAAATTTTTATTGCCAGTCACTGTTATGAGAGGTGAAGTAGGTGTGACGCGGTTCGCACCAACTTTGCACCTCAGTGGAAAAATCACTGAAGGATTTGGTAGCTCATGTGAAGTCATGTGCGACATGCACAATGGCTTGTGTATTTCGCACATGGTCTGCATGAGCTGTCAATTACCTCCTTCATTTTTCTACTCCTTTGCATTCTGATTTTTTTTAGTTTGTTAACTTCTTTTTAGTCTTTTTGTTCTACTTATGTCAAAAACACAAAAAGATTTTGCTTTTATTTTTGGTCTCACAATCTCCATGTGTAGAATATATCTTCTAGCAGGGGCAACACTGAGAAGAGTTCGAGAAGGCCAACAATTCCCCCCTCCTCTAATACAGCCTCAAAGGGAAAGAAGAAAGCCACATCTTTTCATGCCTAAATTTCAGAGGAGGATAGAACTTGGTTTGGGGTGCAAGGTATGAGGGCCATCTATGATCGTGACAGTGGCAGGTCCTTCAACACGAAGTAGGGTTTCAATCTGGATACAGTGGGGGATAACCTGCCTAACATCCCTGAGTAGTTTGCCAACCGACAGTGGCCACCATTTCAGGAGGTTCCCGGGAACTATTACAAGGAGATAGCCTAGGAGTTCTTTGCCTCATATCAAGCCACACAAGATGCTAAGGGCTATAAAGGAGGGCCAAAAACTTTCCCTGCTTTGTAATCAATAATAGTTCGAGGCAAAGAAATCTGGATCACTCTAAATGCAATTAATGCCGTCTATTGGAGCACCCTAATTGATCCAACACCTGAACTCATGGCCAAGCTGAATGTCAAACATAAACCTATTGAGTGGGCTGCTCCTATTATTGCTCCGGACACACGGCCTGCCTTTGGTATTATTTTGTTCGCACACGCTTCCTACCTTCTCAGAATGACCAAAAGGTCACCCATATGGGGCCATTCTTATAGCCTCAATGATGGTGGGGGACCGTATCAACTTTGGTGAGATGTGGACTTGGTGATCAAGAGGAAGGCTCGTAGGGGTGGTGATGCATTCCTCTTTCATGTTCTCATCAGCAAACTGTGTGCCAATGTGGGCATCCCTTTCTTCATCTATGACACTCCTACTCCCACAACTGGTGTGCTGGATCTTGATAAGAAACTGACAGGGAGGCCCCCCATTTCAAAAGGCGCAGGGTAGAAACATTGGTGAAAGTTGATGTTGATAACTCAGATGCTGAAACACAGGCTTCACCTCCCTTTCGGGCTACTTCAGATACACATACCCCTGTACCTACTGCACCTATAGGACCTTTGACCAAGAGTGACCTCAAGGATATGGTGGACAAATCCTATGATCATGAGAGGCAGCTGAATGAATTACCTACTAAGTTGCCTGGTATGATACAAAGAGCTGTCAAGAATTACATGCAAGGGGTAGTAGAAAGTATCACCAAAATCTGCAAAAGGGTGGACACTATTGAGGGTGCGGTGAAGGATCTCAAGAAGGATGTGGTGAAAGCAAAAGGAAAAGCTCCAGTTGAGAAAGTATATTTGAGGAATTTACCTCAGCCTTGTCAGACTCGTGGGCCTATGGATGATTTGTTGCAGCTTATGCAGAGGATGAGGCTGAGCTTCCTAGTGCTGAGTATGCGAAACTAGATAATGATGAGAACCCAGTGTTCTAGCAGGTTCTCAGGGACTCCACAGTAACAGTACACACCCAAAAGGGTGGTGCTGGTCCTAGTAGGGATATCACAGTTGATGAAGCAACAGTTGATGGTGATGAGGCATAGTCCTACAAGGAGTGGCACCCCTTCTCTCCTTATTTGATCTTAAGCATTAAGGACAATGCTTCTTTTTATGGGGGGAGGTGATGCTATTTATTGATTTGGGGGCCCATGTTGGGATTGAGATATTTTATTTCCCTTGTTGGGTCTTGTTGATATTTTTAGTTCCTTGCTAGATTTGATTTGGCCCTTGTCAGGCATGTTGGAGTATTTTGATAATATTGCCCTTGCTTGGCATTTTTATTATGTTTTTGAGCTTAATTGTTCCCTCGCTGAGCTTGATTTTTTTATTCTTGATTGTGTGCCTGGTTAGTCTTACACAATTCCATTGTCTTGCTACCCGTGCCTTGTAAATGCTCTAAGGGCCTATGCCCAGGCTTGTTTTTAAATGATTCATGAACATGCAATTTGGTTATCACCTTGTTAATAGTAGTTTAACAATAAACTCTGAGGTTTTTCTTAATACCACGGTTCTTTCCCATGGAGCAAAATTTTTTCCTTATTTTTCTTTTTCTTTTCTTTTGTTTTTGTGTCGAACGGGGTTGGTGTGTCCCTATAATAGATTGAGAGGCGACTTTCTTAAGGGAAAATGACAAGTTTTAGTTTAATTTGAGTGTATAGTGTGCTTGTCTTGAAATGGACGCACCAAAATATTTTTCTTGGCAAGACATTTTTGAAAAAAAAGGAGAGAGGGAAAATGAAACTTTGAGGAAAGCATTCTGTGTCATGACTTGCACACTCTCATTTTGGCTTGATAAATTCACAGATGAGTTTGTAATGAACTTAGAATAGCGTGTCAAAAGTTATTTCTCCCAATTGATCTTGAGACTAATGAAAGAAGTGTTGTGGCATGATGCCTTGTGTGGTGAGGCTTTACCTTTATTCTTGTGCAATGTGTCATCTAGAACTTGCCCCGAATGGGATTCAAGGGGAAATTCTAGGTGTGACTGAGCTTGGAAAAGGATCTTAGGCCCTTCTTAATAGCCACTTCTCCCAAATGACTTCTTTTGACATCAATCATAGTGAACCCTTTTGAGCTTGTAACCGATCTTTGGCACCTTGTTTGACACCTTAACCTTTTATGAACCTCTATTTTGGCACCATCCTCCCTAATTGCTTGAAAGTGAAATGTAGGCTAAAAGCCTAAGTTTTAGGGGGAAATGAAAAGACAACACAGGTAAATTCCTAAGTTTGCGGGTGTATATGATCAATGAGGAGAAGAAAAGAGATGCACTTCAAAGTGCAAGGTAGCACCATTTGTTGAATTGAAAATTGCTCCTAAAGTCTAAAATCCAATGAGCAAAATGAAAAGAAAAGAATAGGTGCTACCAAATGAAGGTGTTACAAGGAGGTTGAATGATAAAAAAATTGTTTGAAATGGAAAAGCTTGGGTTGTGTGAGGGAGAAATAAGGTGAAGCCAAAATTCAAAAATATGAGCGATGTTCAAAGTAATGAGAAATAGCATTAGGGAGGTGTAGTCCCTCGAGCTAAATGAAATCCTCACCTTAGGCCTAGCCAACATCGTAACCCACAAGTCCTTAGTGATTTTGATCTTGATCACCCTATATTAGTGGAAATTTAGGGCAAGATTATGGTTCGACGTGTGTGCACTTGAACTTCCGTGAGAGAGTTAGAATCTTCTTGGTTCTCTTATAATCCCTTTGTTTTGTGAATTGCATGATTGTGAGTGGGATTCTTTGTTGTGGTTAGTGACATCATGCACTCAAATTGAAATATGAAGTCTCTATTTCAATTAAGAGGAATGAATAAGATAAGTTGTGTGGCGAATCTCAAGGCAAACCTTGATGGTCCATGCCAATGACTTGAGAAGCTTAATATCTTGTTTTGAATGACAAATACTCTTGATTTTTAAATGAGAAATGAAGCCCTTTTGAAAAAGTTTTGAAATTATCAGTTGCCTTGATAATGTGGTGGTACAAATTGAGATGAACATGATAGTTGAGTCTTTTCTTTGAGTCTTTTTGTTTATTATTTTCTTAGAATTTTAGAATAGAGTAGTATTTTGTGCCTTGATGTAGTTTTAGAGCATAATTCTTTCCTTACCTTGTGAGTATCTTGCTTGAGGACAATTAATAGTTCAAGTTTGGGGATTTGATGAGTCGGTAATCTACCAACTCGTTTAGCCTTTTATCATGAATTATTGTTATGATTTAATAAGATTTAGAGGTTCTTATGGCCTTTATTGACATAAATGCAGGTACGTCTATCCTAAAAAAGGAAAATAAGGAATTGGACCCAAAAGAGCTGAAAATGAGTTGATGTGTGAAAGAGTGAACAAGATGGAGATTCTATCGAGAGGTGAAGACCTCATGCAACACGCATAAGATGAGGTGTGGTCTGTGCCTTCCACCCCACAAGAGTCAAAAATTAGCTGAAGAATCTGTTAAGGGGTGCGGTCATTGTGCGACATTAGGAAATTAAGGTCCAAAGAGATTCCTTCAGTTAAAGTTCAGTGGCAGCATCGTCCTATCCAGGAGGCTACTTGGGAGATCAAGACTCACATGCAGACCCATTATCCTCATCTTTTCGAGTCTTCAGGTACTATTCTTTTTCTCTCTTTCACGAATGAAAGTTCTTTTAGTAGTGGATGTTGTAATGACCCTCCAGGTCTTTTTCTGTTTTCCGTGCTTTTCTGCATTTTGAGCTTTCCCTTAGTGGCTACATGTCATTTATGACTTGCCGAGACTGATGGTTTGGTGCCCGGGCTATTTGTTAGGTCGTTATGACCATTTCCCTATTATAGCCCTTAAAGTTGGAAAATGTTTGACTTTGGTCAACTTTCTTGGTAAACGCACTAAGAATTGGATTCTGACTATTTCGTTGGCTCCTAAACGAGGATTTTGGTCTAGTAGGACCATTGGTTTGGGTCTGAGGGAATTTGGTTTGGTTTTTTGCTGCTTTGTGTGTTTTCAAGTCAGTTTGGCTAGTAGGGTTGACTTTGGTCAACAATTGGAGAATACGCCCTCAAATGAAAATTCTGTCAGTGTCATTAGTTCCAGAATGTCAACTTTGGGCTAGGGAGACCTTTGGTTTCAGTCCCGAGGCTTCCGGACTTGTTTTTGGGTTTTGAGTTTCGAGTTAGTTTTGGGCGTGGGGGGCACATTTCATTAAAACGATCTCCATTAGGAGTTTTGACGATTCCACTAAGTCCGGAATGTCGTTTCTGGTGGGGTAGCAGGGTTGGTTTATGTTCAAGGGGTTTTGGATGAATCCCGAGGGTCCATCAGAAGATTTTTGGAATTAGGGAAATTGTTGGTTGTTGCATTAAGTTTCAAAACCTTTTGCTCTTCACGATCGCGAGGATCCCATCACGTTCACGATGGTCTGATTTCTTGACCATCGCATTTGTGAAGGGTTTCCATCGCGTTCGCGATGTAGCCTGATGGGACCAGATGTAATGACCCTTCCGGTTATTTCCACGTATACGTTTTCCTTGAACCGTTAGAGCTTGTTTGTAGCAGCCCCAAGTCACTTAAGGCTCGTCAGGACCGGTATTTCGGTGTAGGGTCCATTTTTTTGGTCGCATTATAAGTTTTGAAGCCAAGCAAGTCGGCAAAAGTAATCGGAAGATCTTTAACAAATTTCCTGAACTTTGGGTAAAATGTCTCTGGGATTTTCTCTCAATATATAAAGAGTTAGAAGTCCCCCAAAATACCAAATCGAAGGTCTACGAGTCTAGTTTCCAACGCACAAAACCTCACGTCCAACTGATCTGGGAGTAAAAAGTTATGACTATTTTACCGCAGACTGTCTGGAAGAAAACGGGTTACGTACCGGGTCGCGAATCGGGTCGGGTTAAACTCGATTTAAGCCTCAACTTCACATTTTAAAACGCCATTTCAGTTCCGAAACAGTGATAAAACATAAGGGAGGATCCCGAGAGAGTTCTTGAGTACCAAAATCGTGCGTTGGTGAATTGCGAGTCTAGATTTAAGAATTTTATTAGCATCGTGCGTGTATTTGAAAATATTTTATTTAAAAGTTGAATTTGGTAAAAATTATATTATTATTGCCTTTTCAAAATATTTTAAAGGTTTATGAAGAATATTTTGTTAAGATATAATTGTATATGTATTTATTTTATAAGTTTTTATACATTGTAATATTTTAACGGAGATAGTAAATTTAATTATGTTAAAAGTTATTATTATAATATAGTAGGTTTTTTTCGAAATTATTTTCTATGAATTATGGTATATTTAAAAAGCTATATTTATTTTACCACGAATTTATTCAATACCCGAGTACGTACGTACCATGGATCCACCTATCATTAATTAGATAAGGGGAGGTGTGGTGTTGACACACACCCCCCCACGTGGAAACCAACTGTGTGGCAGCAGGGACACCTAAGTGGTGTGACAAGAATTGTCACCTTAAAATGATTAATTAGACCACTTAAATTAATCATATTCCAAAAAGACTCCATTTGCCTTGCTGAAGCTTGGCTAAAGGAGTAAATCCTCTCCACTCACTTTATATATATCATCCATATAAATCTTGTATGCGGGGAAGGGGAATTCAAGTAGGAAAAATATTTTGATGACATATTGGGTCACCGAGAGCAAGTTAATTATCCACTTCAAGTTATTCAAGCCCGAATTCGAGTTAAGTTCATTTCGGAGTTTTTTCGGAGAGGATCGAGCTTGTCATCGGTCGACAGCTAGGTTACGGTTTATTTTCCCTAGAATCTGCATATATAGGATAAAATTGTATTAATGGGCATCCTTGGGTTGGTTTATTAGGTTGGTACCACAGGCCTCGACCGCTTTATTCATGTCCGCCTACTTTTGTTCCTCCGTTGCTTGTAGTATTTGCCGATATATTTTATTTACCCTTGTGGTCCTGTGAGGCCTTGTTGACTCTGGAACATAGAAGGTGGGATTTTGGGAATGTCCGCGAGTCCCGGGCATAGAATTATCCTTCTAGGCTGGTTATGCTTGCTGAGTAGCTGTGGGCCTGTGCAGGGTCGATAGGTTGATTGTGAGCTTCTGGGCAGCTATTGTGTGTGATAATACCATTTCCATGCATATAAAGAGGTTTTATCCATGTTTTACTATGGTTTTGGCTTCGGGCCTACTGACACTATTTTCTAAACCTTGCATGGAACGAGGGGCTCGTTTTTTATGGAAATAATTTGGAAATGGTCTGATTTAACTTGTGGATATTTTTGGGCAAGAAAGTAAAATTATGTTTAAAATCATCAGTTTTACGATTATCGCTAGACTCGGCAGGGCCGGGGTGCTAGTTGAGTTTTCTTGTTACTTGAGATGATTTTTAGCCTCGGTCGGACCGAGCACCTGAGATGACTTTTACTGTTTAGACCCGGTTACGCCCGGGCACCCTTGGAGGGGTTTTTGAGACATTTTCCTACTACTTTAGTCCTGGACAGGGTCTGGGCATTGCATATTCGAGACTGGGTCTCCATCCTGATACCGGACTTGCTTCCGGACGACATGTTCTAATACTGAGTTTTAGTATGGGGTCTGGGACCTCCATGGACCTTGCCATCCGGGCCAGGGGCTACGGGTTATCTGTGCTGGAGGAGGGGGATACGGTGGAGTAGAGGTATACGGGCAGTGTCCTTCCAATAGAACCTACCTGCTGGGCCGGAATCGCGCCGGAAAGGAGGTACATACAGACGATACCATGGCACTTGAGATCTCATTGCATTCATATCATTTCACTGTTTGAGGCTCCACCCTTGTTTGTTGTTTGTCTGTAATTGCACGATCGCTCCGAGATAAGAATGGGAATCGCCGGAGGGTTGTTTTTTACATCTTTGTGTTCCTCGGATTGTAATGGGCGGCCGGGGGACTGTAGGTAGGCTCTTGCTATTTACTTACAGAATTGTTCCCTGTTACGGTTAAGTATGAAATTGGTTACTGCTAGACTGTTAGTTTCTGGATTTGAGATTGATATGATTAGTTGAGTTTGATTCATGTCTCTGAGCATGTCTATCATTACTCTTTCTCTCTTCTTCTTACACTTGAGGTTACTGGTATACCGCCCATTTCGTAAACTTATTTTGTATACACTGTTGTTGCAAGGAACCCATGTGCGTTGTTTCTTACTTTCGCCTGTGCCTATGGTGTGTATATTCTGCTTACTAGCCTCACATGTGGTTCTGTTGTTTTCCCTCTGGCTAGTTCCTGTGTACCTTTCATTGACTTCTGTGATTGCTTGCTTCTATTCTGTCTATTACTGCGCTTTTATCTTATATGTGCCCAGTCGGCCTATGATACCTACTGGGTACCTTATGCTTCGCATTTGGTGCTCACCCCTACCCCCCTGAATCTTTGGGTGCAGATCCTGGCGTGGGCCATCGCCGTTAGATCGTTGTGATTCGTGCTTGGAGATCTGTTGGGGACTACTTCAGGCTGAGGGTGAGCTCTTTGCGATCGGAGCTTAGCTTTAGTTTATCTTTTGCTTCATGTACTCTATTACCATTCAGAGACATCTGTATATATAGTTTTGGGTTATTTGTACTCCATGTATGTAGTTTGGCTCTGTACTATGATACCAGGTCTTGGGGTTTGGTTTAGTTCCGCATATGTATATATTTATATCCCTGTTATCTATTGTATTCGTCTTGCTCCCTTATCTGCTAGATAGTAGCCATTACTAACTGTTCTGGGCTACGGGGATTGGTTCACCTACCGGGGGTTGTAGGTGCCAT